>PVJA010009286.1:0-61264 GCA_004027025.1 Myocastor coypus | reverse complement strand
GAAAGAGAAGGAGAAGAAGAAGAAGAAGAAGAAGAAGAAGAAGAAGAAGAAGAAGAAGAAGAAGAAGAAGAAGAAGAAGAAGAAGAAGAGGAGGAGGAAGAAAAAGAAGAAAAAGAAGAAGAGGAGGAGGAGGAAGAGGAGGAGGAAGAGGAGGAGGAGGAGGAGGAGGAGGAGGAGGAGGAAGGTATAAGCTAAAACCTCTATGCTTTATGTGGCTCGTACATTGCTACTGGTTAGCTTCTCACTCTGTATCTCCTGGCTGTGCTCTTGTCCAGCAGGCTTTCTCCCAATGGCAAAAAGGTGCCCTTCCGCCATGCCAGGTTCATATGCCCTTGCTGCCTGGTGGTCCCAGAAAGTTCTCCGTTTCTCCCAAACCATTTTAAGCTTTGAGGCCAGTTTATACCATAGTCACCCTGGAGTAACTGTGATCTCATGGAATGGAGTTCTGTGGTTCTCATCCCCCGGAGCAAGCACAGCTGATGGTTCTCATCCCCCGGAGCAAGCACAGCTGAATGGTTCACAGCATGTCACAGCCTCATGGAGCTGAGGAGGGAAGCCGTTGCCCAGCACAAGGCC
Source organism: Myocastor coypus (assembly GCA_004027025.1). Taxonomy (NCBI): domain Eukaryota; kingdom Metazoa; phylum Chordata; class Mammalia; order Rodentia; family Myocastoridae; genus Myocastor; species Myocastor coypus. The sequence goes on along the minus strand of PVJA010009286.1, from coordinate 60,688 downwards.
TCCAAGGGAACAAACAGCCACATTACCACCAAATGGAACATAGGAAAGTTGTGTTTGCAGGCTATCCAAACAGAATCCTGGAACCATTTCAAGATCACAGGATAACTGCATTCTCATCTTCATTTGGACCAGGAAGATATTTCTTCATACTTATTTATAGAAACTGTGCTTGGGTGGGTTTGTAAGGACTCTTCAGGAGGCCAATATGAAGCATCCGAGTAACATACAGTTCCAGAAACCACCCAGAGCCTCTCCAGAGTGCCATTTTCCCATTCCCAGCTAGTTTTCTTCTCTGCTCCCCTCATAACTTTCCTCTAAAACTATGTCATGACAGACGGGCTTTGTCTTCTGACTAATGTGGTCATCTGGGCCAGAGCATGGCTCTGGAAGTCAGTTATGCTTTATTTGATTTTGGATCTTAAGGATTTTGAATTTTGGAGTTTATTGGATCTTTGGAGGGGTAGGGAAGGTAACTAAAAACATTTTACATTTTTGAAAGAAGTAGTGAATAGCATTTGGTAACAGTCTGCTCTCCTGCCTCCTTTAATCCTACCCTACCCTGGTTTATTTTGGAAGCCAGTCTGATGACCAGGTTCTTCTAAAACACTAAGACTGTAGCAAGGTGGGTATCACACAGAAAGAGGCAAGGCCTCCGTTAAAAGCCAACAGTTTGTTTCTCCCCGGTTGTCATGCAGCCTTGCTTTAAAGAATAAACGTTACTACTGGAGGGTGAAATCTGCCCATACATGTTGAGTATGTTCTGTACAGTTATTCATAAAACTTGCTGTAACTTGCTAATACAGCTAGCTTGATGCCTATGTGAATGTGCTATTCCACTTCGGAAGATATGCACAATGGACATCGTATATTGCAATCTCCATTCATTTTTTTCCCTGTTATAAATAATAGTTTTGGTATTTCTTCCTATAATGAGATCTTGAAATATTGATTCGGCAATCCATAGTTACCACAGGGCTTCTGTCATTCAGCCAAAATCCCATTTCACTATGTCTTCATGTTGTGCATTCGCTCAGCTGATCTGATGAGCTATTTTTGGAATCAAAAAAGAAAACCAGTCCTCACTTAATTGCTGTTGCCAACCCTATGTTCCTATTTAATGCAATGTTGTTGTTACTGTGTGTGTAGCTAGGACATCAAGGTGTGATTTAGCTACTTAAATTTTATTAACCAGAATGTGTTAAGACCACTTAACCTTGTTAGGACTAAATAATGCCAGTTCTTTTCATTTTTATGTACTATTTTCTAGCTTTTTAGTCACCCTTTGTGTTATACTCTGTTCCCTTCCTAGTTTCTCTTATTCTTTTAAGACTATGAAACCTCACACTGGATGTGAGCTTCTTCCAGCCCTACACGTATTGGGAAAATTGCTTCATAGTTATCGTGCGTCATATTTCAGTTAATATACTGTAGAACCATGTCAGGTGTTTTTAAATAGCAGTCCTACATGGCTGACGTGTACACAGTGACCTCAGCTAGACACCCAGGTGGTTCTCTAAGACTTCCTTTCAGCTATTTTAAGTTGCAGCAGTATGAAAGGTGTTTTTTGGTCACTAGCAGTACTGCTCGAGGAAAACATGCTTCAAATTAGATCATTGTCGTCCTAATTTACATTTGGTTGTTTTTCCTTCTAAGAGTTCCAAACCCTCACCAGTAAGTTGTTTAGCACCAATCAATTATATGATTCCAAAGGGCAGGTGTACACATATACCCTCTGCATGAAATTTTGGAAATTAAAACTTCATGAGGGCAGGACTTTTCTTTAAAGTGTAATATTCTCAAATACATCATTATTTGTTCTTACAGTTCATTTCTTTTGGGGAGGAATTTTCAAGTGCCCTATGCTTTGCTTAGAACTTCTGATGAATAAATAGAATTGGTAAGTTTTCATGTAATTAGCACATCATAGAAAAGTTTCCACTTTTACATTACTTTTCAGAATTCAATCACTTATTTCCCTCCCTCTCACTTCTACGTAGTGGTCCCTAACAGCGCTTTTAAGTAATGCTATGAAAAGGAAAAGATGTTACATGGTTAGGGCCTGATTGGTGCCTGTTTACAGGCAATTCCATATCTTCTCTTTGGTTTCAATATACAACAGATAGAGTGTCCACCCATGCTCACGATGTGAATTCATCCCTTTTATGTGGGTCCAAGAATCACCTTGATCATTATCATTGGTGGAGAATAAAATCTAGCTGAAGCAGGAAAAGGATTTATGATGGCTATCAAACGGCTTGTAAGCCGCTGAAATGGCTGAAGAAAGAGGACTAGGGTGGGACTTTAAAGACAACTCACAGAGGGAGGCCACAAAACTCGGCAAGCGAGATTGCTGTCATCGCTTCTGCATCAGGGAGCTGCAGGCCTGGGACAATACTGCAACTGTCACAATCAGGAAGCCTCTGCCACAGCTATTGGCATTAGAGCCACTTCATGCTCTTTATGGTTCCCACCAGCAAAACTGGTGTCCCGCCTTCTGTTTTTGACACTAGTATAGCAATCTAGCAGCCATTGAAAGTGCTATGTTCATATTGTCACAGGAGTGCTCTCTCTCTCTCTCACACACACACACACACACACACACACACACAGCTCTGCTTACCAGCAGACCACAGAAATGGGGTTTGCTGTCCCGCAACTACCCCTCATGGGTTCCTTCCAGAACATTTTGGGACCCAGCTGCAAGGCAGCTGGGAGATTTTCCAGCCTCTGCAAAACAGGGAAGCACATTAGAGGGCTGATGGAAAGGATGTTGAACATCCATCTAGATGCATCATCGCTACCACAATCCGGTGCCATCTTAGATTCATTAGGATTTAAACGAGTAATGCCTCTGAGTCTTGCAGTGGTAAGTGGAAGGACTTGTGCATGTGTCATTAAAAAATAATAAAATGCTCATTACTTTCAAAGTTAATTTATACATCAATGTTGTTATCAATGAGGATCAAAGCCCATTCTTAAAATGTGATCTAAGTAATCCTCCCAACTACTTTGTAATATTAAATACTCTTATAGTTTATTTCTGGAGGAAATTTTCTCAAAGGAGGGGACAGATAGAAAGTAGACAAATTTTGGGGTCACTGTAGCTGGGCTGGTTTTGAGAAGAGGAGGGTGGTGGGTCCCCTGGGAATGTGACTGGGAGGGGGCTCATCTTCTTCCCACCCCTTCCCCATCTGTTTCCTGGGTGCCATCATGTGAGCAAATCTCTTCCACCCAGGCCTTCCCACCAGGTGGCTAAAATCTCTAGAAATTTTGAACCCAAATTAAGTTTTCTTCCTTTAGACCATGGGTGTCTTAGCAGTGAGAAAAGTGATAAAGAAAAATGTGAGTACCAAAGAATTGCTATTATCACTGGGACCTTGTGGTGCAGAAGCCTCTCTAGAAATGGTGCAAAGGAGGAGTTTGAAAGTTCGGAGATGTAGACTAGAGAAAGCCCAGATGGCTATATGCAAGTTTGTTGGGAGGTCAGAGTGCAGAAGACCATAATATCAATAGGAATGCAAATGGTGAAGACAAGGCTTAGCATATTTAAGATGGAACTAAGGACTCTACTGGCAGTTGAATTCGAAACTTAAGCATGCTGGGAAATAGCAAGCTCTCTCCACGTTTTAGATTCAAGAGTAGAAAACTATAAAGCTCTCCATTTGAGAGGATAGCTCCAGGACACCAGCACCATGGTGTAGAATGTTCACTTAGGAAATTAGTTTTCCATCTCGGTTCAAGTTTTTCAGCTGTTTAGACATATGGAAGCCTCTCCAGCCATGATTCAAAAGGGGCCAGCAGCTGCTCAAGCTAATGGCAGATCTTGGGATCATCTGTGCTGATTTTACAGGCTTGCAGAATACAAGAGTTGTGAGGTCACAAAGGTCTGCTCAGATTTCAGAAGGAGGCCCTGGAAATAAGGTATTGTGCCTCTGAGAAGGCAGCGATTGAAGTTGTGAGAGCCAACAAGAAAGCACAGTAGGGAACCCAGGAAGTGGGAGAAACCAGGAATGTGAAACATGTAAGAAAAACTTCAAGAAGTGAGCAAAACCAGCTCAGTAAAGAGTTCACAAGGGCCACAACCACTGGTCATGCTATAGGAATAGAGACATTTAAGCCACTTAGGGTTCATGGTGTCCCTTAGGGGTTGGCCATACAGCTGCAAGATTTAATGATTATCCTGCTGGGTTTCAGGCTTGCTTTGGTCCAACTGGCTTTTGTGTCTGTATTCTTCCCCTTTTGGGTGGGAATGTTTATGTTTTGTGCCATTATATGTTGGCTATATTTAACTAACTTGCTTTTAAATTTTCACAGGGACTTGCAGCTAAGAGTTTTCCTTAATTTTCAAAGACTTTGAACTTTTTTGTCCAAGCAATGCTGGAACTATTAAAACTTTGGCAACTCTTACAAATGGACTAAATATGTCTTGCATAAAGATGTACATTAGCCTTTGGGGCATGGGTTCAGAATGTTCTGGTTTATATAAAAAATGATCACCAAAACATCATCTGTTTGGAAATGAGCTTGGATATGCAGGAGCCTCAGATCATGGGGGCAGCAGGCTTGCAGTTGCGGGGTAGGGTTTGCGCTGGCAAGATGGATGGCAGAGTGTGTGATGGAAAGGGTTTATCTCCCTCTCTGATGCCTCCTTTCTCTTTCTGTGCTTTCCTGTTGCTCTGTCTTGAGCAGCTCTGCTCTGCGGAACCTTTCACTGTGCGACTTCCACGTGGAGCCAGGTAACCACCCAAGGATGGAAGCTTCTAAATGGTGAGCCCAGATAAATCCCTTTCCCTTCAGTTTGTTGGTGCCAGGTACTGCGACTCAGTAATGAGGGAAGTGACTAAGACATGTTCTATAATAACACATAACTAGGGATTATTAATCATTTCTGTTCCATCATATGAGCATCTACTACACACACAGCCTTAAAGTAGGTACAGTAGAGACTGAGAATAAATGGATACCCATCAGATGGGCCCTTCCCTTGGATATCTGACATTATAACAGGAGATAGGAAAAAGCTCAAACAGCTAGGCATGGTAGTACATGCCTATAATCCCAGTACTTGGGAGACTGAGGCAGCAGGATCACCATAAGTTTGAGGCCATCCTAGGCTACATATGTGAGCTCAAGGCCAGCCAACTAAAAAGATCTTGTCAGATTTCTTCTGTCTTACTTCTCAGATGTGTACCACTGACATAGTATGCATGGTCCTGATGTGCACAGAATTATCCAGTGCCTAGTATAGATCAGGCACTTTCATACACTTTAATTACTCCATTGCATTTCATTGTAACAATCTAATGTGGTGTACAGTGATGGATACCTGTAATCCCAGTCCAGGCAACATAATGAAAGAGCCCTATCTCAACAGAAAAAGGAAAAACTGGCAATGTATAGCTTGGTGGGAGAATACTGCACTACTGTGTGGTTGATGGATTAATTGTCAGCTAGAGCGAGAACACCCAGCCTAATTGAGTCAGCACAGTGTCTGGGCATGGAAGACTCACTTTAAGAAGGACTGCTGCCGGGAGGGTGTACAAGGAGGGCAGGAGAAGAGGATTTCCTGCTGATTTTCCTCGGAAGAGCTCGGGCTGCTCTTCGCAGTTCAGCTCTTCACCTTTGTCTTGGGAGTGTGTGCTCTTCTGGCATTTGCAGACTCCTCGGCCTCCAGCACTCACTTCTCTACCTGCAGGTGCAGACTCTAGGGCTTCTAGTGCTGACCCTTCCACCTCTTGGCACACATCCCTCCGTCTTTCCACATGAAAGCTTTGCTTTCTGATGCAGACTCCTAGGGGGCATTGCCATGGCCTCCAGGACAGATCTTGTACACTCTTCTATATGTGACCCCATGGGTGACCTGTCACATGAGTATCTATGTCCTGCATAAAACCTAAGTCAGAACGTGTGCAAGAGCCTTGCCCCAGCTCTACAAGCTCTTGTAAGCCCTAATACAACTACCAAAAAAAAAAAAAAAAAAAATCTAATGGTCTAAATAAATCAAAGTTTTACATATGAAAACTAAACTATGAAAAGCCCACCCTGGGAAAATGTATAATCTGTAGATATATTGTGTATAAATATATAGGTATATGTATACCTATAGGTATATAATAAAAGTATTTATAAGTATAAATGCAGGCATAATAAAATTATATACGTTTATAATATGTAGATATATTACATACAAGTTGTATATTTGTGTCTGTTTAAAAGTATTTATAAGTATAAATGCAGGCATAATAAAATTATATACATCTATAATATGTAGATATATTACATATATGTATATTTGTGCGTTTTGTGTGTGTGAAGAAAACTGCAGAAACACCAGAACCACAAATATGGGTTGGCCTCAAAAAAAAGAACATATATTCTATAAATATCTCAAAAGTGGTTTCTCCGTGTAACGAGACTTTTTTGAAAAAATGTATTTAGTACAGGGTTTCAGCCTCTTAAGCACTGACATTACAGGTGCATATCACCATGCGCAATCTCAATCAATGTCTCTACATGCCCAGGGGATGGAGCAAGCTCAAAAGGCCCAGGGATTGAACTCCTAACTCTTGCACCTGCTTGAAGATGCTTTAATCCACTAAGCTATCTGGCCAGCCCTAGCCTGACTTTTTAGTTTAAAAACTTTTTACATCAGGTTTTCTACACTGAAGACCAAAAAAAAAAAAAAAGGAGCCATCCTAAAGGCCCCCAGAGACACAGACTCCGTCCCTGCCTGAGACACAGGGTCTGTGCAGCAGCCTGGGGTTCACTCTACCAGCACATTCTTCAGTTGGAATAGTTAAATCCAATATTCACATTTATGAATTTAAGTATGTATATTTCCCATTTGGAGGCATAATTCACATTAACTGCCCCCCTACACACACACACACACACACACACACATTGTACAGCCCAGGGAGTGTTGATGCAGGCGCGGTCATGGAAGGACAGCCAGGATGTTGTGGAATGACAGCCACCAGGAAGACATCTGGGAGGTCTCTGTGGTCCAGAATGTCCTCTACAGCGCCTCTGCAGCCCACGTCTCCAGCTGCTGAAAAGCACTGTTTTCTTCCCTATAGTTTCAGCTTTTACAGAACATGATCTAAGTGAAATTGAGGGGCAGTAGTATTTTGTTTCTAGCCTCTTTCATTAGAAATACAGTATTTGGTTCCCTTTCACTACAATACACATCTGACTCTGTTTCAGTAACTAAAGGTTTCATTTACTAATTGTAAGTGTGTAGCGTGGGAGTCAGTGGCCTGTCCCTGTGTACTTATCATTGGTGTTTTATTTAACTAACCTTTGTGCACCTCCAACTTTTATACCATAGGCAGTCAACAAAATCTAGGTTACAGATCTTTTCCTTCTCTCTTTTTTATTTTCTTTTTCTTCTTATCTACACTACCAACAGTTTAAAACTAGAAAGAAAAAATAAATAAAAGAATTGAACTAAATGACAATAAAAAATGAACTGGAACATTTAAGAGCAACTGTTGTACATTTAATGTAAACTGTAGGGCAACAATTTTCTTACCATCTTTGGAAAGAAATAAAATGCAGACTAACAAATGGGCTTTGTTGTGGGTCTCTTAAAGTATATGAGACACAAGCTTTTCTTCCCTTGTCAGAGTTTCAGTTTTGTACTGCAGACTTACCTTAGCCGTAACTCAGAACCTCTGCAGTTGCCCGACTTCAGGCCTGATGGTAAGTTCAAAGTCTCTGAGATTTATTGTCTGAGCACCAGGTGAAGCCAGTCTTTAAGCCGAAAGAAGCCTCTGACTTGTATTTCGCATTAAAGAGTTTTTGAAGTGTAGTCGGTGTGTCTTAAACTTTCCGCATTATCACTGCACAGATAACTGCTCAGAGGAAGGAGGGAAGAGGATGTTTGAAACACCATCATTCTCTTGGTGACTTTTTGTACCAAAAAATCCTTTAATAAAATGTATGTCTTCAGGGAAGTGCCTGAAAACAATCACAGTTTATAAAAATATCCTCACTTAGTATTTCATTAACATGTCTGTCCATTGAAAATAGACAATTCAGTAAGCTTCCATTGTCACAGTTGTGCAGCCATCTTCAGAATCCAGTTTTAGAACTTTTTATCAACCCAAGGAAACCTTGGATCCATTCACAGCCACTGTTCACCTCCCCACCACCCCAACCCCCAGCCCCTTCAGTCCCCCAACTCTCCAACCTCCCACCCCTGGTCAAACCCCCAACAACCACTAATCTATTTTCTCAATGACCCTGATTGCTAATTTGGTAGGATTTTCAAAACCCTATAGCTAAAAGAAGCCATATGGTCCTATTCTCTCACTTTAAGTTCTTTATCTGTAGACATAAGACAACCCATTGTAACCCTTCCTAAAGTGCCTAAATTAACTTAATTTTCTCTAAAAGTATGTTTGATAGGTCCTTCACCTTTTTTCTTCTATTACCATTTTAAAGCTCTTGTTTTGAATGCCTTGAACATGGAGCTAACAGACGATTGGTGCTCAGGAAAGCAAATATTAGCATGAGTAATTCCAAAAACCCCTTCCTGTAGCAATTAACAGGGAGTTTACACGACTAAAAATATTTCGGTAGCTTCAATTTTCTGAACAAGTTACTGAGTGAAAGTAAACAACAAAAGTTCTGAAATATATAACAGCAGTGCTTTTGTTTAATATATTTTTTAGGGTTTAGTCTGTTTAGTATTTGAAGGGACATGGGGGGCGGTGGAGACAGTGCTCCTTTGGCACTCTGTATTCTTCTGTCAGTGACCTCCACCCTCTTGCCTGAATTTTCACTACTGCTAAAGAAAACTTTGCTTCTAGCTTTCTGTGTGACAAAGGTCTCGTTGCCTAGAGACACATGTCTAAGTATTAGAAGGAAGAGCACCTTAACAGGTTCTCTGTACTTCTCAGAACAGAAGACCCAACAGGAAGAAGGAAGCAGAAGACACAGTCGGCTCCTAGTACTGTCACCTAATTTGACATTATAACCTTGACTTGCTATTTCAAAAAAAAAATTGATTCCTAAGTTTACTCAAGAATATTTACTATATTTACTCATTTTGTGTTAGTTATTGATACCTACATAACAAATAATTCCAGGCACCATGCTTCTATAATCCCAGGACTTGGGAGGCTGAAGCAGGAGGATAGCTGTACTCTCAAGACTAGCCTGGGCTACATAGTGAGGACTTGTCTCAAAAAACCACAACAACACCACCACCACCACCACCAGTAATGATAATGATAATAATAATAATAAGAAGAAGAAGAAGAAGAAGAAGAAGTAAAAATTTTAAATCCACAAATAATTCCAAAGATTAATGTCTTACAGAGTTCACTATTACCCACAGTAACCCTGCACCAGGAACAAGGCAACCTTCTCTAGGGGCTGCCTCAGAGGTCTCCCCAATTGATGCCCTGAACAGATGACAGTGCCAAGGACACAGGTATCCTAGCTACCATCGTCCATACTACAAAGACCTCTGGTCCTTTCTAAACAGGACCAGTATACAAAAGCATTTACTTATCTTCAAATATTTTTCATGTAAAAGTCCCCAGTAAACAGCCCAAACCTGATAAAACTATGTTTCTATGCCTACCTCACTTTCACAGGGAATTAATGACCTGGTCATGAGGAATATACTATATGCATTATGTGGTCCCAGGAATGTATTTTTATGAGTAAGACAGGGTAGTCTCAAAATTTTATCTAAAGGACCTTTTCTTTCAATTTTCCGGAAAGATCTTTTCAGAACAATATCCTGGGCTAAAAATCAGCCGTGAAATTCAATACTCATCTCTAGGGCTACACCTTGACCTTCAGCTTTCTTCAGGAATTTTTCATTTTTGTCTTGGTCTTAAAGTAGGCAGAATTGAAAGCAGAGAAATTATGTTCTAGCTATGTTTTCTTTTCTTTCTTTCTTTTTTTTTCCTTTTGCTTTTGTTTTGGCTTTGGTGCTGGGGTTGGACTTGGGACCTCACGCAGGCTGGGTATGTGTACTGTCACCATGTCAGTCTGCAGTCTCCACCTTTATGTTTTACTTCAGACCCTCTAGTGTGTCCCCACATAAACAGATTCTTGGAAATTTTCCTACATTTCTAAATTTTCTCACAATTGGGGAAAAAAATCTGGGAAGCTGTATACCCAACTATTCAAAAGGGAAAACAAGAACATTTATAGTTCAGCTCACACTTTTCCTGACTAGCACCCCTCTCTCTGATAAACCTCTCTTCTTCCTGCTCTCATCAGTTGATCCAAATAGTTTAGTATGCTGAGCTGTAAAAGGCTCTAATCAACAGCTTCCAACATTGCCAGTTTCGCCAGTAGCACACTGCAATTATGAAACATTTGACTATGTATGCAACTACCTTCTCTTAGATCAAAGAGAAGAAATCTATTGTACCAATAACCATTAGAAAATTTATCATGTCTACACCCTGTGCCCTGTATAACTATAATGAGGACAACAATATGCATTGTATCAATTATTGTAAATGTTCTACTAACATGTTTTGAAACTGTCTCGTTGTAATTTCTTATTAAAATAATTTAAAAGAAAAACAAAGACACAGCAATGCTTTCTGTTGTTTATCTGAGGAATCCAGAGAAGCATTTTTTAAACAATTTTATTTTTGTTGTTATCTTTGTTTTGATGCTGAGGTCTGAACTCTAAACCTTAGGCACTTTAACCACATATGTAACCGCTCAGCTAAAAAAAAAATGGAAGCAGTTACATATTCCTGTTTAATTCTATTTCCATGGTTCAGAGACTAACAAGTGAGACCAATCAGAGTACTTCTGAGAGTTTGCTAACTGTCTTCTCAGTGGGAGACCTCTCTTCTTCAAGTCACAAAGGTTCTGTTTTTCTTTTTCTTTTTTTGGAGACACGATGTCGCTCTATAATTCAGACTGGCCATGAGATCACCATGTAGCTCATGCTAGCCTCAAACTCATGGCAATCCTCCTGCCTCACACTCCCAAATGTTAGGATTACAGGCATGAGCCACCATGCCCAATACGAAGATGGATCTTAATCTACTGATGGCCAAGTTCATTCCCAGAAGAAGAAAACCAGTCTGAGCTAGAATCAGCATGAAAAAAAAAGAAAAAAAAAAAATGGAAATGAGACAGAACTAACCATGAGTCCCCGGTGCCTTGAGCTCTAGAACCTGGCCCCAGAGTTGCTTTCCTGAAGCCCCCTTATATACACCAACAGATCTCCCTATTTGTTTGAATGTCAGGTCAAGTAGTTCTTCTGTTACTTCTATTCATAAGTCCTGAGTGGAACCCCTTGAAAAAAAGTTGGAGAACTGTCTCTTTCAACTTTACACAATAATTGTATTAATCTAAATATTTTTTTGGCACCAAATGATAGGAACTCCATTTGGGCTGACCTAAGCAAAACGATGGGGTGGGGATGGGGCCAGACCGTGAATCCAAATGTAGGGAGGGCATAGAGAAGCCAGTTTGAGGAATATTTAGAATCAAGGATGTAAATGGCACCTCTTGCTTCCCTATCTTCTTTTTTGTGCCTCAGCTCTGCTCCTTCTCACCTTTTTCACCCCACTGGGTCAGACCCCTCACTGGCAGGTTCTGGGCTCATATCTTCACAATAAAAGAGAAGAAAATTGTTCTTCCCCATCTGGGGTAGGCAAAACTTCAGGAAAGGATCCAGGTGGTCTGGCTTGTGTTCTGAGTCCATCCCGGCACCAACTACAGTGGCTAAGGACGTAGGTATAGTGTGGCAGCTGAGATGATTCCTATGCAGTCGCCTTAACATCACCTGTGTCAGGGAAAAATACAGACTTACTATCTAGAAGCAATGTCTATCTTGACAGGAAGGGAATTGTTTTTAATTCCAAGAAAGTGGCTTTGACCTGGTCACCACATGCAAGTCATTAAAAGTAGGACATCTACTCTAATTCCTGTGTTTGCCACGTTCTACATCTTTTCTATATTTTATAACAAATAGGTAATATTTTGAAAAAAATATTAAAATCAGATAAATCGTTATGTGTTCGTATGCACTATGACATGTGTTATATGTTATATATTGCTTTATAGATTTATTTGGCTTTGAATTAAATGCCCTCATCCTGAAGTAATATCAGATTTGTAAGAAACCTCAGAAATTGTTTGGCTTATTACTTCCAAAGCAAGCTACCCTTTCCGTGTTCTCTTGCATCAGGACCTTAAATATCATATTTTAGTGATGATGTGAAGAGCAGTTATTTCTCTAGGAAACATGTTAAGACATAACAGCACAGTTGCTAAGCCAGAAGCAATTAATTGATCTGTTATAGTCCTGATATTATTACCATGGGGAAAAATCACTGTCGCTCTGATTTCCTCTTCTTATTAAAAACTGAGAGTAACAATAGCCACACTATTTGTGCTTTAAAAATAGCCCTGGGGCAGGGCGTGGTGTGAAGGACGAAAGCTGTGGTAGTTTACAAACACAATCTGCACACAGTAGTTGAAATAATTTTCTTTGTGGCTATTACGAAAATGAAGTCTGTTGCATTATGGTACAAAATTAGCCTGAAACACTGAATGGTAATTTAAGTTTAATGGGTATATTATTTAGTATTTCTTTAGTACCAGCTTATTTTAGAATGTGTTCTGGTTTCTCCTAAACTTTTGAGTTTTTCAGCAAGAATTCTGTTTGCTATTCTAAGACACTGCCGGGTTGTGGCTAGGAGCTATTTTTCCGGTAAAATTAAGTGAAATTTAAAAAATTAGGAGCAGTATTCATAATTGTGAAAATTTGACACGATATAGATCCTTATCCATCCTAAGTGTTTTGAACAATACAACAGTAACTAGAAAAATACTCAAAATATAAAAATAAATTTGAAAATGAAATTAAAGAAAGATCATGCAAAATTGTGTTTGTGCCAATTGAACAGCTGGGTGAAATAATCATGATGCATAATAATCATAATAATAGTGCTAAATGCCAAGTTTTTCAGGTTGATAAGAAGAACTGTGTTACTTCTCCAATTGCAGAAGGAGTTGTGTTTCCTTTTTTTTTTTTTTTTTTGGTGGGACCAGGGCTCAAACTCACAACCTTGCACTTGCCAGGCAGGCACTTGTGCCACAGAGCTATCTCCCCAGCCCCTGAGTTGTGTTTCTTGAAGACCAGCTTCTCAAACACTAGTTTGGGTCTGACGTAAGATTGGCAATAACAGACCAGAGAGTGTCCCAACTATGCTGCTCTGGTGCATTGAGTGGGAAAGGACAGGCATAGATGTACGTTCCAGTCCTGCCTTCCACCTACAGGCTGGGTGACTTTTGACCTACATTATTCAGTCTTCTTAGCCTCGCATTTCCTTATCTAAATTTAAATGTCTGTATATTTGCATACAGTAGTTACAGATTCATTTTATATGCATAATAATAACTAGCGCATTGGTGGATTGCATGGCTTGCAAGAGGTCACTAAGGAAAGCATAGTCCCTGGCTTGTACTATCTTAGAAAGCAGTTGAATTTTACTTATATTATTCTGTCCGGAGTCTCATCACCTGAATGATAATGTGTCTGAAGAACAGACCATGGGGCTGTGCAGAGAGTGAGTGTAAGGTTGGTGGTACATTTATAGAGGAAGGGATGGGGGCAGTTGTGGTAGATACATCTCCCTCTGGGTAGTGGAAGGACAGAGTTCAGATTCCCCCCCAATCTGCGGAGCTTTGGTTGAGAGGCCTGGCTATCTACTGAGCATGTCCAAGGTCCCTGGCCTAATGCCTGGGAAAACCTGTGCTCATGTGGCCTAGAGCCTGTCCTCAGCTCCCCCAGCCCAGACCTTGGCCCAGATTCCTGAGATTTATGTGGGGCTTTACCCTGTCCTTCCGACTTGACAAACAGGGGCAGATGCCTTAGGAGATACTACTCAGTTCCACATTGATATTCTGCTTTAGTCAGTGCAGGTTTGTTTGTTTGTTTGGTTTGTTTTTAGGGAAGAGTATACAGGGTAGGGTGTTCAGGGTCTCCCTACTAGATCGGACTGTAGCCATCTGCCTGTTTACAGCCTCCCAAGATCTGAAATTACAGGCGTGCGCCACCACGCCCAGTCTCAATTGCTGTCTCAGTGTGCCCAGGGGTAGGGCCTGCACAGCAGACCCGGGGATTGAACCCCAGGCCCCTGGCCCTGTTTGCAGTTGTTTTAATGTGCTAGCTATTTGGCCAGTCCAAATTTGTGTTTTGAAATATCATTAAAACCAATAGGTTGTTATGGTTTATGTTTACAGGCATGTGCCACCACACCCATTTGCACTACCTGGGATCATACCTGCGTCCTCCTGCTTGTCAGAGAGGTGCTTATACCGCTAAGCTGTCTCCCTAGCCCTCCCCTTTCTCCTGATGCACTTTTTTAAATGAGTGTATGTTATAATTTATGTCTAGTTGTCCCTCCAAAGCCTCATGCAGTCATGGGGCAGGGACTTCTAGAGTTTGAGACTTGATCCATAATTCACTGGGATTATATGTTTTTAGTACTGATGAGATTATGGTCTGAGTACTGCTGGGAATTATAGGTGTGGCCTGAGGTGGATAGGCTAAGGCAGAGAACCTGATGTAATTTAAAAGAGAGACAGAGAGACAGACTCACACTTGCTCTCTGCTCCCCTGGTTATTCTGTTGCCTCTGTCACCATTGGTGCTGTTCTGTCACCATGAACTGCTGGCCTCTGCATTGTGCCTCTCTGCCTTGGATCCAGCTGAATATGGACTGAAACCTCCAGTAATTGTGAGCTAAATAAACCTTTCTTTCCTTCATTTTGGGTGTGCAGTATTTGTCCCAGCAATGAGAGAAGAGTAACTAAGACAGTTGTGGAACTGAGGTTAGGAAATGAATTACAGTTAATGAGCCAAATGATGCTTTTTGCAGCAATGATAGTCTGAGGAGGAGGAGAGAAGACCCTCACTTAGGGAGCGTGTGGGGCACCACTTCTTCATCTAGCAACCCTGTGGCGTTGGGTCCCATGTCAGCATCTGCTGTGGCACAACGGGAACAAGGAGCCAAATCCTGCTGATTGAGCTCACACACCAATTTCTCTGTTAAAGGGAGGGAATGGATTATTCACGCAGCCCCAGATAAACAGCTGACAGATGGGAGGAGCTCACTAATCAGTTTGCTAAGCCACTTGTGTCCCCTCTAGCAGCCACATACAGAAGGCAGTTTAGGGAGACGAAGAAATGCAACAGGAGAAGAGGTGGCTGGTGGGGGAGGGACTTCACCCAGGCTCCACCCCACAGGAGGTGCCCCTTCCCCCCTTCTTAACTATGTTGTCCTGTGATTGCACTTTGATCTCCTGTTTCCAGGACTTCACCTGCTTTCATTTACAAAAAAAAAAAAAAAGAATCGAGTTATTGTGTTCACATAGGCGCCTACATGTCACTTTTCTTAATAATATTTATGCCCTCATTAGCACACTCCAAACACTCTGCAAGAGTTACTTTGGGTGTTTCCCCTCGAACGCTTATTTAGCTTTGTACTTTGAGTCAGGGTTTGCTGTGTAGCTCAGGCTGGCCTCACACTCACCTAGAGCTGCCTGCCCCAGCCTCCACTGACGAGCCTGCAGGCCTGTACTGCCACACCTGGCTTCTCTGGAGCTGCCTTGCAGGATCACTGATGCCAGGCGTTCTACACAGGGAGAAGATGACCTGGCTTTCCTCCTTTCTACTACTTCGAGCAACGTCCTACTTTCCTACATTGGGCATTACTGTTGAAGGTCTTACTCTGTCTTTTAAGTTCTGGAAGTCATTTCCTAATTCTAACTGTAGTGGAATCAAATTTTCACTGTACAGCAGCAAGACTATCTTTTCAGGTGACTCAAATCACTTATAAAAAAAGAAAAAAGAAACCTTTTTTAGATAATAGCTTAAAAATTAAACGTAGTGATTATATGTAAAAGTTTTTTTTTTTTTTTTTTTTTTCCCAGCCAGCCAAATAGTTCAGCAGATTAAAGCACCTGCAAGTAGGAGCAGGGGCTTCAGTTTCAATCCCCAGAACATGCTGAGATGGCAATTGAGACTGGGCATGGTGGTGTGCGCCTGTAATCCCAGCTTTTGGGAGGCTATAAACAGCTGGGATTTAAAAAATTCTTTTTGAAAACTAGAGATTTTTAAACATGTGAATAGCAAATAAGAAAGACAAACTCTTGCTTCACAAAATGTGATTGACTTTGGGAACCAGTATGTGCAATCTATTAAAATAAGCCAAAGTCTAAAAGTAACAATTATCTCCTAACTGTGCAACCAATATACATTCTCCTATTGCTTCTGTGTCATTCCCCAGTTCCCCACGTCACTTTTTCCATCTTTTATACCAATATATAATTTTGTCCATTACTAAAAAAATAATCCTAATTCCACTCAATCCCACAGATCTTTCCAGGGCCTCATATTCTGTAGATTGTTAGCCTTTCCCCCGTTCCATATCTTTCTCCACTGTACAACAAGTTAGTTATTTGAATTGGTTTTTAGCACCTTTAATATCATAGAATCTTTAAGGAGTACAGGATACTAATCAAAGGTGAAAAGTTGCTACTGAGAAATAGAATTCTTGTAATATATGGGCACAATGAATGACAGCCATCATAACTCCAAACCAACAGCTCAAGTGTGTGTAGTAACTACACCTATGTTCTAGTCCAAGTAGAACATTGACCCGTAGGGTTAATGTGCAATGACTTTGTAAAATTACAGTTCTAACAGTGTCAGACTCATCATAGGATTTTTTTTTTTTTTTTTTTTTTTTTTTTTTTTTGTATTTTAGGGAAGGTTCTACAGGGTCTCACTACTAGATCAGACTCAAAGTGCTCCACCTGTTTACAGCCTCCCAAGAGCTGGGATTACAGGCAAAGCCACTGTGCCCAGTATCAGTTGCCATTTCAGTGCACCCTGGGGGTGGGGCTGGCATGGCAGGTAAATATTTTAAAAGAATATTTTCTAAGTATGTGATTATCTTTGCCATGCTTGTGTGAAAAAATATATATACTCCACAGCTATATGTGCACTCTTTTCAGTCTCTGTCTGTCTGTCTGTCTCTGTCTGTCTGTGTATCTGTCTCTCTCTCTCTGTCTCTCTCTCTCTCTGTCTCACTCTGTCTGTCTCTCTGTCTGTCTGTCTCACTCCAGCTCACACCCAAGAACTTTCTACTACTGGGCCAATTCTCCAGTTCTACCATCTTTTGGTATTTTCAGGTAGTATCCTTCATTATGTTGTCCTGATGAAACTCAGAATCCTGGGATTACAGATGTTCACCATGTTCTAGTCTATATAAGTCAATTATTTTAAGTCAGACCTAAGGATTCTTTGAAGTATCTTTAGTTTAGTTTTTTTTTTTTCCCAAAAAACAATGTATTTACCTTCTACCATCACTTTGCTTTAAACCATTTCAATTTTACAGAAAATTTGCACAGAACTGCACAGAACACTGCACATACACTTTGTACAGATTCATCCAGGTTTACCAAGTGGCTCCATATTACTTTTGAACATTTAATAACAGGTGGCCAACATCCTTCCCTATACCTTCTCCATGCTTCCTAAGGACAGGGATATTTATTATGCAATCATGATATACTCACCAAATTAAACAAGTTTGCTACTCTGGAGTATTTTAGTCTATGCTAAGGGCCAGCAAGATAGTTCAGCTGACTAAGCACCTGCTTAGGCAAGCACAAGGACCGGTGTTTGATCCCAGACATGACATGCCACACTGGCTCCATCCTCCCGAGCACAGTGAACAGGCCACCCAGACCAGGTGTGGTGGGGCCTACCTGTAATCCCAGCACTGGGGAAGCTAAAAACAAGAGAATCACTATAAGTCCAAGCTGTGTGGTGAGACTCTACCAAATACATTAAAACATTCATGAATGAATGAATGAATTAGATCTATATAAGAGTCCATGTTCCTATTTTGTCAGTTTGTTTGTTTGTTTGTTTGTTTATTTATGGTAGGACAGGGGATTGAACTCAGGACCCCCCACTTGCCAGGTAGGCGCTTACACCACTGAGCTATTCCCAGTCCCTGTCCATTTATTAAGCAATGAACTTTGTCATGTTTTCTTCTTCAGAGCAGGATTCAGCCTGGCCTCTTGTATGCACTGCCTTCTGTTTCCATTTCTCTTCACTCCTCTTTAATTTAAAACAGTTCCATCGCTTTTCTTTGTTCATCGTAACACTGGCGTTTTTGTCTCACAGATGGGTTTTCGCAGAATACTCCTTCACTTAGGCTGTCTTGATGTGCAGTCACAATTGAAGTAGGCTATGCATATCATAGAAATGACGTTATGTCTGTCTCTAGCGATCCCTCCCATAGACACATGCTGTTCATCTCCTTGCAGGTAATCTAATTCCCATCAGTTGGTCAAGGTATGGTCTTACCCTCCTCGCCTCACTTAGCTACTGTTTTCCCCTTTGTGATTAACAAACAACTTATGAGAGTCGCATCTACATTTTAGGCAGTGCTTGCAAAGACTTTGTAAATTATAGTTCTAGCAGAATGTCAGACTCACCATAGAACTTTCAACAAAATATTTTCTAACTATGTGATGATCCTTGCCATGTTTGTGTGAAAAAATATACTCTGTAGCTATATGTAACATGGTTATTATATATTAGAGGGGCAGGGAAAGGCAGTGCTTGAGATTATGGGCTGTAGCCTTGAGGTCATCATTTTATTAATGGAAAATGTGGTAAATTGCCTTATATTCCTGTGCTTCCATTTCATCCTTAGTAATACATGGAAGATAAAATATATTAACTCGTGGTGTTGTTGCAGATATGCCTGGCACTGAGTGAGAAGTATCAGAATTGTTATATATTTATATCAGAATTTTTCCTCCACATCCTTGGAGGATGGATTCTAGGACACCTCCTCCCCCTGTGGGTACTGAAAGGTGGACATATGTGAATGCTTTTGGGTTTCTTAGTTAAGATGACATATTTGCATGATATATATTCATACATATATATATTCTCCTAAATGTCTTTTTGGGTACTAGAAATTGAACTCAGAACCTAATTGTTGTCAGCCAGGTGCTGCACCACAAAGCTACATTCCCAGCCCTCTCCTATACAGTTTAAATCACCTCTAGTACCTAATAAAACACAAGTGCTATATAGTTATTGTACTGTACTGTTTAAGGAATGATGACAAGAAGAAAACTGTGTACATGTTTAATACAGATGCAGCTTTTTCTTTCAATATTTTAGTACAAGTTTCTTTGACTCTGTGGTTGAAGAACCTCTAACTAAGGGAGACCTAATTGTGTGTGTGTGTGTGTGTGTGGTACTGGGTGCTGAATGCAGGACCTTGAGCTTGTCAGGCAAGCACTTATTCTACTGAGCTATCTCCTCAGCCCTATAGACCTAATATTTAAAAAAAAAATATATATATATATACTCTGAAAATAATATATATTATTATACATACATATGCTCTGAAAATAATATATAATATGATATATCTATTCCTAAAAGTATTAGGTCTCCCTTACATATAAATATAATACACATATGATAGCTACTAAAACCCCAAATAAGTAATTTTTTATACACAGCTATTATCCATACACTACCAGATCTGAAATGTAAATATAGGCAGATATAATATCTGCATAGCCATCATTCAAGTGTGTTGACTTCCTTACTCATCTATTTCTTGAACCAATTTATGACATGTTCTTAGAACATTCCAGACACAGATGTGGCCACGGGATATAGCGTGTTAGGCCAGGTGGCTCTCATGAGGATCACATTCCAATTCCACAGCTAAGAAACAAGTAAGTATAATAAATGATTTCAGGTAGCACCATGGGTTCTGAATAAGGGGGGGAGGGGTACACAATAGAGATGCGCTGAGGCAACGGTTTTTGATGTCTGAGTCCCACGAAGAAATGTGTGTAACATGCGTATTAATGTTTCCTTGTTGTTCACCTAACCAAAAGTTTTATAGAATTATGCTTGGAATTGAAGTAACATGGAACAAAGCCCTCCCAGGACATCAAGCTCTCTATAGATGAGATAGCATCACAGTTGTGTAGTGCCTTTTACTACCACAGGACATGTATCAGGCCGCCCTTGGAGGGAGTTGCTTTTAATTGAAAATGTGTCCGCTTATCACCATCTCTTCCTAAGCTGGTGGTGTTGATTGCACTGTCCTACTTAGACATCAGTTGCAAGCGCAGGCCTCCCTTCTCTCTGCTTTATCCTCCAACCTCACTGTTGTAGATGCACGTCGACCTTTCGCAAAGCCTTCACAGCCCCCAAAAGTTTCACAGTTGAGACCTAGCTCATTCCATCACCATCTCTTCATTTCTCCAGACTTGGGTGCTCACTGGAGTGCTACACTGACCTTCGAGAGGTGGTGACCTCCAGCCTCTCTCTTTGGTACCTCGGGAGTTTTTCCTCAGGGTTTCTCACATGGCCTCTTTGACTGGGAGCATTTTAGGGATTGGAAGTCAAACAGACTTTCATTTGAAACTGAGATGTCCCATTTACCAGCCATACAACCTTAGGGGGATGGGTTAACCTTCCTGAGCCTTCCCTCTAAGGTGCTTGGGAATTGGGATATCTGAATGAAAGTGAGTTGCAATGTGTGAAAGCCTAGTTTAGTATCTTACCTAGGGCTCAATGCACTTAGTAAGTATAACGTACTCCTCTAATGCTCAGGTTTCTGGGGACGTCCACAGAGGCTTTCCAAGGACTCCCTGCAACTGGCGAACTTTCTTTGGGCTAGAGCTCCTTAGCCTGAGAGAGCAGCAGCTGCCTGGGTGATAAAGAGGCTCCCTCAGTCCCTCTCTCAGCTGGTAGCCGAGTTTTCCAGCCTGAGAGCGATAGCCCCACAGGCTCAGGAATCTGAGGCGAGCCTTGCAAACCTTGCGTGAGGAAGCATGAGTAGCCTGCTCTGCTCTGATGTGAAGGCTCTGGACTGGCAGGCAGCTGCTCATGCCCTGGCCCCTTCTGGACCGGCTCCGTGGGGTTCCACTCCCAGTTTCTGATGAAGTACTTAAGAGAACACTGGCATTTAATCCCCACAACATTCGAATTTAATAGTTTCTTCACAATGATTACTTCACAGGAATGGCACAGCTACCCGTTACATATCTTTCAATGACTGAAATTCAGTTAGAAAGGGTAATATATGTTGGAATTATGCCAAGTATCTATAGCAGCCTCAGACAGCAGCTACAATCGTTTGTTTTCATCAAATTTAAGTGGTTTGTTCTGATGACAAAATAACACGTTTTTGAAATTGGCAAATTAGAAAAGTCTAGATATAAATAATACTTATACCATGAATTTTTGCATACTATATATTGTGCTGTATACGACACTACATCTAGTATATAGACATTCTGCTATACATACTGGTAGTACATATACACTCTACAAAGTACAAATATATTTATTATATGAAATTATTGTATCAGCTAGAGTTCACTAGAGGAACAGATATATAGGTAGGCTATGCTCTGCTGTGCTGTGCTACACTACACTATGATACAAAGAGTTTACAAGGCGGGCTTACGGTGGCCACCTAGAGGGGCAGGGCTGGAAGAAGAGAGGAGGGGCTGTGTGGATGCTGGGTGGACAACCCGTGCGTCTACTCACAGGTGGAAGGCCTGGGGCTCACTGCAGAGTGTCATGTGATTCACAGGCTCTTGGATTGAGGAGCTGAAGGGTCTGTGTGGATGCCTGAATAATCCATGCTAGAGAGTACAGAGTCCTGGAAGCTGCAGATGGACTTGCAGAGTGATGGCGGGGACAGCAGTGCTCCCGCTCCCGGAGAAGCCACAGCAGGACCTCCTTCCCCACCCCCACCTTGAAGGCTGTAGAGATAGCTCAGTGGTCTAAGCGCCTGCCTGGTGAGCATGAGGACCCAGGTTCGATCCCCAGTACCACATGCTGCGCTAGCCCTGGAACCCCGGGTGTGCTGTGCCAGCCTTGAA
The DNA here is from genome assembly GCA_004027025.1 of Myocastor coypus. Taxonomy (NCBI): domain Eukaryota; kingdom Metazoa; phylum Chordata; class Mammalia; order Rodentia; family Myocastoridae; genus Myocastor; species Myocastor coypus. Next base: position 38,735 of record PVJA010009286.1, on the reverse strand, counting down.
ACCAGGTGTGGTAGCACTGGCAATTCCAGTGCTGGGGAATCTGAGACAAGCTGCATAGTGAGAGCCTATGCCAAATAAATAAAAGAATTTTTTTAAAAAAGAAAAAAGTGAGAGATTTATATAATCGACAGAGAAACCAGAGTAAAGTGTATATAGTATATAGTACAGTATAACACAGAATATGTGTATATAAACACAAATATATAGTACACATACTATATAGTATATATTACATGAAGCATATCCTTATATGCTATATATCATACGTATAATGTATGCATTCTAAATGTTTACATTATATATATATTTTTTTCACATTCACAGTCCAGAATAGTATTGTTGAAAAATCTCTTCCAACCACCAATCGATCAGTTCTGCAAAGTCTCTTGGTCTTGGTAACAATATATTGCAGGGGCCCTGTAGAAGTACTAGATCAAACTCCCTGAGGGTAGGACCCAGAATGTACACGTAATGTACTTTACACATGACTCATTTTTATTTTTGTTCTGTTTTCTGTATTTAGTGCAGGGTCTACAGGATCTACAGGGTTTACTACATAGATCATTCACAGCCTCCCAAAAGCTGGGATTACAGGCATGCGCCGCCATGCCCAGTCTCAGTTGCCATCTCAGCATGCCTCAGGGGCAGGCCCAGCACAAAAGGCCTGGGGATCAAACCCCTGGCCCCTGCATCTGCTTGCAGGCATTTTAATCTACTGAGCTATTTGGCCAGCCCTGTAACCACCCAGCAAAAAAGTTTAACCATGAGGCATAAAAAGTAAAGCCAGAGAAGTATGCTGAGCTGTGAGAGGCTCAAGTCAACAGCCTCTGACATTGCCAGTTCTGCTGATAACCCACTACTATTATGGGCTATTGGACTACAGATGCAACTACTTTCTCTTAGTTCAGTGAGAAGAACTATTTGGTTTTGTTTTTGTTTTGTTTTTAAGAATTTTTTATTTTATTCATTTATTTTTTTCTTGTTTCAGAACCTTTGTTTATTCACTCATTTTTATGGCCGGCTCAGCCCGCCCCAAGGGCAGGACTGGCACAGCATGTGGTGCCGGGGGTCGAACCGTGGTCCCTGAAGCTGCCCAAGCTTTCCCAAGCAGGCGCTTTAGACCACTGAGCCATCCCACCGGGCCTGAGAAGAACTATTTGTACCAATAGTGTTTAGAAACGTTATCATGTCTGCATCTTGTATTCTGAACAACTACTATGAAGACAACAGTATGCATTGTATCAATTATTGTGGCTGTCCTGCTAGCGTGTTTTGAAACTGTCTCAATGTTATTTATTATAAGTAATAAAAAACAAATTAAAAAAATGTGGACGCTAGAGACCTAATATGTGTCTAAGGGCTGCACATTAGTTACAAGACTCTTGTACTCTCTCTTCTCAGTACCTATTTTGGGGAGCAAAAATTTTGATGTTAAACTTTTTAAGTGCTACAGATGGAGCCAATGTTTGGAAAATGAGCTAGGTATGCAAACTGGTTTATGTCTGTTTTCATAATGTTAGTCAGAACAGGTTAAATTCAGTTGTCCTGTGATATTTTTTCCAAAGTTTTCTCCTCTAAGTAGATAAATCATGATGTGAAAAAGCACACACACACACACACACACACACACACACACACACACACAGCTGTTGAGAAGAAAGAAATGAAACCATTATACAAATGCAGTGTTCTGGGAATCTTGCTATATTTGGTTTTAAATAGACAATAAGTACTGAAAATTGTTAGATGTGGCAGTTTGGTTTATTTAATTGCAGGTACCAGAAATAACAAAAACTAAGAAAAGACATTTTAAAAACACGCTATTTTCAGACCAGGTTGCTCACAAAATGTGCTACTGTCTTAGAGGTTTGCATTAATTTCTCTCTACCAATACCAGAACTCTGTGTAAGGCTAAGCCAAATCAGGGTCTTGAAGAAATACAGGACTAACCATAAATTCATTCTTAATCTCAGCTCCTCCCATTCCCATTCTTACTGCTCCTTAATATAATTGCTTTTAGAGCCTGCTTGAAAGCCCAGAACTATTTATTTATTGATCTTTACTGTCCGTCACATCTGTGCATACTTAATGCTTTGACTATAAAGATGAGTAAGATATGGTCCTTGATCTCTAGTAACTCTCAGTGTACTAAAGAGAGAGAAAGAGAGATCCACATGATAAATTATATACTGACCTAGGGCCTCCCTTTACTTATTAACCTAATTAGCATGTACTTTATTAAACTCCAAGTGGACTTATTTCTTTACAATTTTTTTTTTCTATTTCAGTGTTTAGGGTCTCACTACTAGATCTGACTTGTAGTGATCCACCTGTTTATAGCTCCCCAAGAGCTGGGATTAAAGGTGCGTACCACCACGCCCAGTTTCAATTGCTGTCTCAGTGCGCCCCCGGGGGTGGAACCCATGCGACAGGCCCAGGGATCAAATCCCTGGCCCCTGCGCCTACTTGCAGGTGCTTTAATCCACTGAGCTATCTGGTGGGCCCTACAAGTCTTGAACTTAATCCAAAGTACACGTCAGTGTGAGCACTCATTAGCCCATTCAAACAAGCACGTATGGGAAGATACTGATGTCCTAGAGGAGACCACACGGGGGTGTAAATCTGAATGACAAAGTGGTGTTTTCCCTTTGGGAAATATGAAAGATGTATTGTCATCTGCATTATCTTACCTTTAAAATAAGTGTTGCTTTGTATTGTAGGCAAAGACGGTAAAAAATTCTTTCTCATTAGAATGAAAATTAATGAGAAAGAAAGCCTGAATCTTTTGTTCAAGTTCTGGCTATAATTCACTCTTATTAAATGAATTAATGTTTTCATAAGTTAACCACCAGCCTGTATAGGGAGGTTTTCTAAGGTAGCTTGTTGGCAAGTAATGAATTTGGAAGACAATTGCTTTTCACTTAAGTACTGATCATTTCTAGATGGTTCGTGGTATTCCAGAAGTTTAATGATGTTTTGTTTTGTTTTGTTTTGGTCAGCTAGTAAGCTTTCCATCATGTCCGAAGGAAAAAGCTGAGTTTCCAAAGTGAACATCATTGGCTTCCTCAGCCCTTGAGAAGCCAGGTGCATGAGCCCTCAAGAAGTGTGGAGGGAGACTGGTGATCTACCTTCAAACTCAGGACAAAATACCTCTGCCAGTGGCATAAAGAATGATCATACCCTGGGCTATGTCCAGTTGCTTCCAGGAGCCGCTGAATGTCAATATTCCAGGCAGAAAGTCACACTATTTTAGTGAGATTTGATTTCCCTAAAGGTAAAGGGCACATGTGTTCTTTAGCCAACGTGTTTGTACTCTCCCACCTTTCCCAAAAGATCTGCAGAAAGGTGATCCACCCACTGAAACTGTGGCCCAGACTTGGCTTCCCCGGGGACTGTGATTCCTGTTGTTACTGTAGCTGCCTGTGCAGGAGATAGATCAAGCATTGAGATTCCCACTCAGGCTGGAGGCAAAAAAAAACTAGGCTTTCATGATACCAGTGAGTTATCAAGTTTCAAAGCTAGGTTTGAAGTCATCTGCTGTTCATAAAAAGGGGCTGTAACATCCGAATTTAGACCCCCAATAGTTTAAATCTCCAATAAGTTAGGGCAGATCTTAAGGAAATCCAGGGTATTCATATTCTCCTGTGATGTGTTGAACTTATTTCTACTAAGGTATTTTCCATGCTCCACTCAACTCCTCGATCCTATTATACATTTCTAATTGGAGGGCACACCAGTGAACTATTCACCAGTGAATTTCAGACATTCAAATGTATGTGAAATCCTTCCAAAAAGAGTTGATAAAGGAGCACATGAGAGGCTGAACACATAGGTCAGTGGTACAGCTCTTGGTCAGCATGCTCAAGGCCCTGTGCTTGACTCTCCAGGCTAACAAATGTAAGAAACGTGGATCTGTTAATATGGAACCTAATGGCTATAAAGTAAACACTTCTGTACATGTATGATGGAACACAATGAGGCATTCTTTTTAAAAAAACATTCATTTATTTATTTATTTATTTATTTGATATAAGATCTTGCTACACAGCTTGGACTCATAGTGATCCTCCTGTCTCAGTCTCCCTAGCATTGAGATTATAGGTGTGCACTACCACGCCTGGTTTTGGCGGCTGGCACGGCACACCCAGGGCTCCAGGGCCAGCACAGCATGTGGTATTGGGAAAGAACCCAGGTCCTTGTGCTTACCAGGCAGGCATTTAGACCATGAAGCTATCTCCCAAGCCACAAGGCACTTTTTCTCTGGAAGCTTAGTTTTGTTTTTTTTTTTTTTTAAATTATCTGTTTCTTTCAAATTAACATGAACAGCTAGTAGTTTTATTCATCCAATTTAAACTATATCTGAGACCCAATTTAAAGATGTGAAACTTTGTAGTAGTTGCTTACAAACTATGAAAGAAGAGATTTTTTAATTTAATTTTTTCATAGAATTCCAAGGTAATATTGGTATATCTTTATACATTTTCTCTTTCATAATTGTAAATGTCATTCAATAATTTTATAGAACTACTCTCTCTTGCTCACTCACTCTCTCTTTTTTTTTTTTTTTTTTGTACCTGGAGTCAAACTCACAACCTAGCACTAGCAAAGTAGGCACTGTGCCGCTGAGCCATATCCTTGAACAGAACTGACTTCTATGTTATAATCGAATTCATTTTTCAAAATGTCTACAAGATTGCATCTGGAAAAAAAATAAAGACACGCATATTTATGGGTATTACGGTATGTCTCAAGCACTATACTGAGTATTTCATTTCATTTCATGTGCTCATCACAATAACCTCATGAGGCAGCTATTAAACCCCCATCTCGGGAGTGTGGAAATTGGTTTCAGTTGTAGCCTTTCAAGTAGTGGAAAACTACTGGAAAGCAGGGAGAGTAAAACTGTGCTCAATCCTGAGATATAAAGTGCCGCAAGATACCTAGCACAGACAAAAGGGATCCAAGCCTTGCCCCTGAGGAAGAGCCACCGGTCACAGCATCTGCCATAATTAAAGCATAATCTAGTTGAATTTACTTCCATGGGACCTTTTCAATTAATTGGGGTGGACCTGGGGAAATTTAAGTTTTGTGGATATTGGTGGTGGTGGACTATTCCTCAGTCATCTCTGTAGCCTAGTTGGCCTACGTAGGCTGTTCTTCAGGGTTCAGTCCCTAAAATAATAACTATTATTGCTGTTAATAGTATAAGTATATAATGTTACATATTAATATATTACTATTAGGGAGGGCTGGGGATTGTACCTAGTTATGCAAGCTGGCCTAGATTTTCTAATTGTTATGCCTCGACCAGATGATATATATATATATATATATATATATATATATATATATATATATATATATATATGGGAGATATATATATATGGGATATATTATATATATTATATATATATATATAATATATATATAATATATATTATATATCCCAACTTTACATTCCAACTTAGGCCTCTCTTGAGTTTAAGACTCAGTGTTGGAGCTGGGGAGATAGCTCAGTGGAGTAAGTAATTGCCTGGCAAGTGCAAGGTCTTGAGTTCAATCCCTGGTACCATGGGAAAAAAAAAAAAAAAAAAAAACCCTCAGTGTTATGGTTTGTGTATAGGAGGTGTCCCCCCATAAAGCCTCATGCAGTCATGGGGGCTTCTGGAGTTTATGATTAATTATTGTGGGTGTAGATGCTGTACATGCCCTGGGGCAGGTAATTTGCATTACAATGTAAGGAAGGGAGACAGGCTAGCTAGCTGCCTGAGCTGCTGCCATTCCCTCTGCTCTTAGCTCTTTGCTGCCACCATGAACAGCTGCTCTGTGCTGCCATGTGCCACTCTGCCTTGGAGTCAGCTAAGTATGGACTGAAACCTCCACTAAGTGTGAGCTAAACAATTCTTTCCTCCCTTCAATTTGGGTGCTAGGTATCTGTCTCAGCAATGACAGAAGAGTAACCGAGACTCTCAGATAAACTGAATTTTGACTATTTCCAAAATATGATCCATATGGGGTGGTTGACAATTTCTACTTCAAATCAGATTATAAAGCGACCCTGAGCTGGCCCCTCACTGCCTCTCTGACTTCGTCTTCTCTGCTCTGCCTGCTGCGTCCTCAGTGACGCTCACATAACCTCCCTTGCTGTTGCTTAAGAACACCTGTCAGGTTTGCACCTCAGGACTTCAGCTCTTATAATTTTCTAGCCCAAATGCCTATTCTCGGTATCCACAGGACTTCTTCCCTCACCAGTCTTGGGGTCCTGTCCAAATGCCACCTTTCCAGTGGGATCTTCCCATCTAAAAGTACAACTCTCTCCTACTGCTGAGTCTCCCACTTTTTAATCTCCTTTCTTGCTTTACTTTTCTAGTTTGCATTTATCATGATCTAGCCATGCATTTACTTATCTAATTAGAGATAATTAATCAAAACTAATATGCTCTGGTTATAAGGTACACTATTCTTTTTTAAAATCTTTTTTGAAACATTTATTTATTTGGTACAGGATCTCGCTACGCAGCTCAGACTCATAGTGATCCTCCTGTCTCAGCCTCCCCCATGCTGGGATTACAGTTGTGTGCCACCATGCCTGGTTTCAGTGGCTGGCACAGCATGTGGTACTGCCAAACAGGTGCCTACATGGCTGAGCTATTCTTCTAGCCCAAGGTACATTTTTCTTATATCACAAAAAATAAAACAGTTGCTGCTGATTCCATTGGTTGGATAATTCACATGATAATTTCAAAGATGTTAAAATATGAAAAACTGTGGATCTCAGAGAAGATAACATGAGGCATTTTTTTCATTGTATTCTGCCCTACTAAAACATACATTTTTATGGATGTGATTTTTTTTAAGAATTATTTTATTTTATTTTTTTCTTGTTTCACAACTTTTGTCTGTTTATTTATTTTTATGGTCGGCTCAGCCTGCCCTGAGAGCAGGGCTAGAGCAGCATGTGGTGCCGGGGATCAAACCACGGTCCCTGCAGTCGCCTAAGCTTTCCTAAACAGGTGCTTTAGACCACTGAGCCATCCTGCCAGGCCTGGATGTGAATTTTTAATCTGTTTATCTCATTGCTTTTTTTATTTAGCACATAGTAGTTGCTTAATAATATCAGTCAAATAAATGTTAAAGAACTAATGTTAAACCTTTATATGATCAGGGCATATCTGTTCTAATTGCTTTAATTGCTGACATCTAAGAAGAGAAAGACCAGAGGAAGGCAGACATCGAAGTTTTATTTGAGTTTTCTAGAGTTTTCTTGGAAGCACTGAGAGACCAATACTAATTGCTTAAGGACCACTGGTGACTGCTTAAAGGCACACAAAGGCCACTTAACTTCATCTGAAGGCATGTCTGGGGTACTATCTGCCCCCAAATCTACCTCAGAAGCTCCCTATTACTCAGATTCTCAGCTCAAGTGTCCCCTCCTAGGAGAGGGTTTCTCCTCCTCCTCCTCCTCCTCCTCCTCCTCTTCTTTCTTCTTCTTCTTTTAAATGAATTTGGCTGTTGCAGGATCTCACTACACAGCTTGGACTCCTAGTAATCTTCCCCAGGGCTGGAATTACAGGCGTGTGCCACTACACCTGCACAATCTGTGGCCAGCTCAGCCTGCCCTGGGGCAGAGATGGCTGGTAGGTAGTGCTGGGGATCGAACCAAGGTCCCTGTGCTTGCTTAAACTCACCTAAGCAGGCACTTTAGTCCATCAAGCTATCTCACCAGCCCATACAAGAGGGTTTCTAAAATTTCCCATTCTGTCCAGCCCTACCCTATCTAATTACTGCACTTTTTCTCTGTAGCACTTGGCCCTGAATGAAATCACAATGTCATTTCCCCAAATCCAACAAGAATTCAATTCCATAGCAAAGGAACATCATAGATCCTGCTCCTCCCTGTCACCCTCCACCCTAGAAGAGTAGCTGGGACACATAAAGAATTATTATAATTATTTGTTAATGCATGAATAGAAGACCTAGCATATTTCAATGCCTCAGAATATGCTCTTCCTTACCCTGACCTAAAATTGTTCTTCTGAGTCCTACTGTTAAAGTAATACTGAAGTAAAGAAGGCTACACATATTCAGGAAATCTAGTGATGAAGCAAAAGTGGTATTTGGGCATAGATAACAGGCAAGCAGTACCCACTAAAACCTTAATGAATGCTCTTTTATCATGAGAATCTAAGCCATAAGGTTTGGAAAAGACTTGGTTAGTGAGAGTAAGAACCTTGTGATTCAGAGCAGAGTCTGGAAGTGACTGTCCTTGGGACATTGAGCAGAGGAAGAGGAAGTAGGAAGAATTAAATGGTTGTGTGCCCTAACACTTTACCAGGGATTTAACTCAGCCCGAGGGGTATTTATTTTCCCTGGTCTCTGCTGTCACCTGTGACTTCATTTTAATGTTATCTCTATCAGTCAAGAAAGCATGGTCTCAATGCCTTTTAGTTTCTTTTTATGTCTATAAAAAGAACATTTATTCCTGGAGAGTTAAGAATGTAAGTTTACAAACCAAAAACTAGAGAAAAAGAAGGGCTATATGAATAACCAATATTTTGGCCCTAGCCCTTCAAGGTCAGTAAGGACTCAAGATTTAAGAGGACTTGTAACCTCCTATAACTCAGTGATGTCCCAAATTTTCTGTTCAAGGAGATCATGGGGCCACAGAGGAAAGGGATCAATGATATATAGTGTGCCTAAGGAGAGTCACCTAGAAAGAAAACATTCTCTCAGGCTTTCACAGAGAGCAGACTGTTCAAGCAATTGCCATGACTCATCCTGACAGCTGACACTGGCAACAGTTCTACAAAGCACTGTACATGGTTTCAAGGTAAATCCTGAGGGGATTTGAATTACCTTGGGAAATACAAAAGTTACATGTTTTATTACATAGGTCTTGCTTTAACTTGGACTTAACCACCCAGCAGAAAAGTTTAACCGTGAGGCATAAAACGTAAAGCTAGATTTGTATGCTGAGCTGTAAAAGGCTTAAATCAACAGCTTCCAACATTGCTAGTTCTGCCAATAACCCACTACAATTATGAAATATTTGACTATGTATACAACTACTTTTTCTTAGTTCAATGAGAAGAAATTTTTGTACCAATAATGATTAGAAAAATTATCTTTTTTGCATCCCGTACTCTGAATAACTACAAGGACAACAATATGCATTGTATTAATTATTGAGGATGTGCTACTAATGTGTTTTGAAACTGTTTCAATGTTATTTCTTATTAAAAGTAATAAAAAAGAAAATTTATTTATAAAATTCAGTCTTAGACATAACACTTTTTCTAATGTGTGTAATTTTCTTGCTATAGTTTAAGCTAATTTTTCTTTGCATCTCTGCTAACAGAAATAAAGTGTTAGGCTTATAATTCCTGCAGTGTCTCTTCCTACATTTTGAGACCCTGAAATACTGCCCTTAGTAGGCCACTGAAGAATAAAAAAGAATTAGCTTTATTTGTTTTACAGAGGGACTTATAAAGAGATTATAAACAGTACTTGTGGGCCACTCTTGCTCAACCTACTTTGTTAGTACTTTTTTCCATCTCGTTCAGTTTACCCAGGATATTGAAGCCCTTTCTTAGAGGACTGTTGCATAAAATTTCAGCTTTGCGGTTCTTTCAAAAGCCATCTCAGTTCCTCTTTCTTTTCCCTAATAATATGAAAACTTTCAATCAGTAGATTTCCTTTGAGCTAATAAGTATCTAAAGTATGCGTTGAAACCGCCACTGAAGAAAATTATACTGTAGCAGAAAATTGCCACCACCACTACCACCATGGCCAATAAACTTACTTCATTCATCCAGGTAATATTTCCTGTTCCAGTTGCTCTTGTCTCCTAGAAATGTCTGGTCACTGTGATGTGTATTATAAGAATAATCTCCAATGGCAAGCCCTTCTGCTTCTGTACTTCCTGCATGCTTATCCCACATAAGCCCTAGACCACCAGAGACCAGGGCTTGATATTTTGAGGAACAATTGATTCCTAGTGAGTGCCAATCCAATATAAAATAAATCTGCCTCCCAATCCTGGATGTTGTTTCAGTGCTGCTATTTGCCGCTGCAAAGCCACCATATATTTTCTTTCAGTAGTTTGTGTTTGTCCACCTGTCACTTTATTATACCAATTGGGAAAGATCATTTAAAGTTCAGTAAAATAAGAAGGAAGAGATAGCAATAAAGAGAAATTAGAAAGACTAGAAATGTATGGTAGGGATAACTGTATGTGCTTAGGGATGGAGAATTAGAAATTTCAAATAGATAACACAGTAGTTATCAAAACCTAGTATATCAGGGCTTACAATGTAGCTCAGTGGTAGAGCACTTGCCCAGCATATTTAAGGTTCAATTTTTAATACTAAATAAATAAATACATACATAATACACATGCACACTATACATATGTACAATGTATAAATGTACTAAAACATACTATCTGTGTAATATATACCTATAATTATTGTCAGCCAGTAAAAATTGTAAGACAAAATAAAAGGAATTTTCAAAACCTTAGGAATATGCTTTTTTCTTTTTTAATGTATTTGTACAGGCTCTCACTACATAGCTCAGACTCATAGTGATCCCCTGTTTTCAGCTTCCCCAGTGCTGAGATTAAAGTGTGCACCACCATGCCCAGTCTCACTGGCCCATTCAGCATGCCTGGGGGTGGGGCTGCACAGCATGTGGTGCCTGGAATTGAACCACATTCCCTGTGCTTGCCTAAGCAGGTGCTTAGTCTGCTGAGCTATCTCACCTGACTTTGAATTTTAAATTGTAGTTAACAATCTGAGGTATTAACTATAATAGGCCAAATTTCCAACACTGAAAGTACACAAAAGCTAACTATACATAGATTTCCTAGCACAAAATATGTTAACACCAAGAGCAATTTGTTTAATCTTCCTAGAGTTGAAAGATATTGGTTATCAAGAAAACAGTTATGTCATCCTTCACATACAGAGATTACCTTGAAAAGGTTACTGCTATAGGTCCTTTATGAACTGTCTTTTCAACTGGGTGGAGTTTCAGAAGCAGGTGACATAAGCTGAGCCAGGATTGGATCTTTGTTTATGACACAAAAGGGACATAGTGGTGTACTAAGCCTTGTTTTATAGCCCATAACAGAGAGCTCATCCTTTGAGACAAACGGCTATCACTTAGACAAAAACCTTACGTTGGAATCCTTTTGTTACTTAATTTTTAAATCACAGTAGGACTTGTAATAATCACTCTTGGAACTGCCTCATTTGATTGGATTTGTATCCGTGGCTTTTGATAAACTAAATTTTTTTTTTTTTTTTTTTTTTTTTTTTGTGGGACCAGCGTTTGAACTCACGGCCTTGCACTTGCCCAGCAGGCACTTGTGCCTCGGGGCTATCTCCCCAGCCCCCCAAAGCTTAGGTGGTGACATTTCATTATTTTTTTTTTTTTCCTTGCGGGACCAGGGTTTGAACTCACGACCTTGCAATTGCCAGGCAGTCACTTGTGCCACAGAGCTATCTCCCCGGACCCTGATAAACTAAAATTTAAAGCCCTATTTTTATTTCATATACTTTTAAGTTTTTGAACCTCCTGATTCTTCCAGATAATAAGTTATTAATCCACTAACTGGCTGTCTCAGGATTAAATTCTGGCGAGTCTGTGTTGCTGTATGCTCTCAGATCATCATGCAGATGGCTTACGAAAATCTTTCTAAGAAATATATCCCAAAAAAGTGCTTGTAGATGTGCAAAAGAATTCAACTACAAGGACTTTATTGTAGTTGTATTTTTGAGTAGGAAATAACCAGCAAGCAAAGTCTTTTTTGTTTTTTATTGGAAAATTCTGTGTCATCAGAAACCATAATCTGTACATTTTTGTCTTCTTTTTGCCTAGCATCTGCTTCAGGGCACTGCACACAGAAGGTGCTTATTAGCTGCTCGTTAACTGAGTAAAATCTTGAACGTATACTCATAAGTAAAATAAACCAGACCTACATATGCAAATGTCATATAGTCTCCCTAGTATAAGGACTCAAAAGAAGAAATAAATAAACAAACAAATTTTGGGTGGTACCAGGAATCAACCTCAGGACCTTGAGCTTTCTGCATTCTCAACTCCTATAATTTTTGTAGAAGAGTGACTTAAATACAAAATACATTTGGAAAAGTTAAAAAAAATGTTCACTGAAAATGTTAATGTTTAATTGTTTGATCAGTCTTACATACCTATATCTGTTGATCTATACTGCTATACTGATTTGATAATGAAACTATTGCAACCATTGTTAAATTTTTCTTATTTTGAACTGCTGTACTATATGTACTCTTGTTATTGTTTTTTTCTATCTTTGTTTCTATTTTTACTCTTTAAAATAATTTTAAAAAACTAAGCGGTCACACCCTCCTTTGGGGCAGTTGGGGCGCTACGAGTGTGGCTTAGGAAGACATCCTGTTTCACTTCTTTGAAGTGAATGGTTGCTGTCTTCCAGGTTGCAGGTTGGGTTCTACAGAAACTGACAATTTTAATCCTCTCTTCAGAGCATGGCCCCTAAAAAGCTATGTGTAATGTTCTGTGCCTGCCATTCTGTATGATGTAGTTTGAAAAGGAAAAAGGAAAAGAAACTTCTTGACCCATTTTGTTCTATTTGTCCTTTAATGAGAGCAGAGGATCTGGGAAAGCCGGTGGCCCCTGGACTAGCTAAGAGGTACCTGCTTCTGATTTACTATTGATTTATCATGCAAAAGTGCTTACATTGTTTTGGAGGCTGGCAAAATAGCTTAGCAGCATAAGTGCCTGCCTGACAGGTGCAAAGAACTAGGTTCAATCCCCTCTACCTCACACCGTGCGAGTGCTGGGAGGCAGAGACTGGAGGATTACTACCAGTCTGAACTGGGCATAGTGAGATCTTTTGTACAATAGATAGATAGATAGATAGATAGATAGATAGATAGATAGATAGATAGATAGATAGATAGATAGATAGACAGACAGACAGACAGACAGACAGACAGACAGATAGATAGATAGATAGATAGATAGAAAAATGTTTAAAATACATTCTTCAAAGCTTTGCAGTAAACATATACTTACTTTTCGATAAAAGTCGGCATGCTTCAGTTAATTCTATAATCTGCTCTAGACTTTTCTGAATGGTTAAAAGCTTTTGATTATGATGTGTGTGTAATACAGGCTTGGAGAATGAGCAGAGTGCAGCATTTGCTGCCATTGAAAGCCTTACCTGTAACCAACGATGAACCTGGTAACTCAGAATGAAAAGGGGAGCTCAGAAAATATCCCAAAGCTTCACAGTCTGGCTGGTCTGGCTCCAGACACTTCTTGAAGAGGGAACACTCTCAGGTTGGTAAGTTTAGGGTCTTTCCTATACTTCAAGTAAATAGCACAAAGTTGCGACTTTCAAGATGAACTAGACGTTAAATGTTTGGAGTGTAAACCAGGTATAGAAAATGCTATGGTGACCACTGTATAAAGGAAAAAGTCTTAGGGCTGGCGTGATAACTTAGCAGACTAAGCCCCTGCTTTGGCAAGCATAGGAACTGGAGTTCAAGCCCTGGTACTACATGCTGCCCCGGCCTTGTCCCCCTCGCCCCACGGGTGTGCTGAGTCAGGCACCGAGACTAGGTCTCATGGCGCATGCCTATGATCCCAGTGCTGGGGAGGCTGAGACAAGTGGATCGTTACCAGTTCAAGCTGAGTAGTGAGACCCTGTACCAAATACATGAAGAAAAAAGGTCTTGCCATGAATGAAAAGCTTGGCAGAAGGGAAGAATGGTGAGAGAGAGTGGCTCATAGGAATTTATTCCTGTTTATACTGGCTGGAGTCGCTGATACCCTTGGTGGAAGTTCTCCAATACTTGCTGGAGAATGTGGGGTTTCAGCAGTGGTATGCCCCTTCAAACAGAAGATCTTTCCAGAAAAAGAGAAAGCTGGAAACATGTTTCTGAAACCTCACAGGGAACCCCAAGGTTCACATATGAACAGCACCTTGGACTCATCTGAGTATGGCTGTCTGATGATCTGGGGTCTCCTTCCTATCCAGTCTCCCCTTTGATCTCATGGTTGGACTGCTCTGTCTACTCCGGGCTCCATCACAAGAGCCCTGGTGTCCCTCCACACTGTTGCTGCCCACTCTTTGTGGTACCATGGTTGGATACTGACATGAACCTCGACAACTGTGCATAGTAGAAAATCATCATGCTGTGTGATAATGCATGCAATGCATGACAAGGTGCGGTTAAAGGCAAACAAATCTCAGGCCCTGCCCTTGGCTCTGGGCCTGTTTTGTTAGTCTTACCTACCGAGAAAGCAGCAATTCACACTGCCCAGCGTTACAGTCGGGGGAAGGGAGCAAAGGTCTGCGAAAGCACCAAGATAGAACAGTGTATTTACCAAAAACATGGCCAATAGCAGAGTAGCTTTATAGCAGCCGGAATGATTTTCTTCTTGCAACAGATTTTTCCTCAGCCCTTTCTGATAACAAAACAAGAAGCAAGAAAACATAGGTTTTAAGATTTACGATCCGTTCATGTGTCCTAAGTAACTTAGGGCTTCAGGTCCTCACTAAGATTAAAGAAAACTCCTTCCTGAGCCAAACTTCTGTTCATACAATTGCTCTTCCTCTTTCCAAGGAAATTGACAATTTTTTTTTGTCAAGTGTCTACAGTCTACTGCTCACTCAGATTTCACTTCTGTAGTAATCAACCTTCCCCTTATTGTCTTTTATTATTAATAGCAAGTGTATAACTATGGTGGAAACTGGGCCATGACAGTAATATTCATGATATGGTCTCCATTTATTGAGCACTTCATATTTTTCTATTCTTGCATTACTACTGCAAAGTATAATTATCCCTGTTTTGCAAATGAAGGTGGTAAGACTAAAAGAGGTTAGGGAACAGTGCTAGAATTCAGATTCAAAGAGTAAGGTTTCCATTGCACAAAGCTACTTCTAATATGTTTATAATTTGTTCATTTTGTAAGTTAATTTGTTTGTGTCCCCTTGCATGTTATTCATGGCAATATGTCTAAACAAAAGACTTACATTACAATGCTCTTGTGTTCGTTTCATTTTCTCTTCTGCATTATAATCACCTGTAGACAAATATAATTCCCTCCAAATCTCAGATACTGTTGTATGCTTTCAAGACCAAGAATGCTAAATGCTTTCTCTTTATGCATGTTAAATAACAGAACTGATGAAAAAGAGAAACCATAAGAATCCCAAGTCATTTCTTCCCATTAAAATTTAATATATCTTTGATTTACATTAACATTGCAGAGGTGGAGCTGGCAATATAGTCCAGCAGACTGAAGCATCTGCTTCGGCAAGCTTTTAGGCAAGTGCAGGGACCGCGGTATAGCCCTTTGTACCACATGCCACACCAGTCACGCCCCAGGATGCGCTGAGCCAACCAGAGTCTGTGTGTAGTGGTGCACACCTATAATCCTAGCACTGGAGACGCTAAAAGCAGGAGGATCGCTATGAGCCCGAGCTGCATAGTGAGACTCAGTAATAACCAAATACATTAAAAATAAAAATTGCAGAGGCAATATCTCCAAAGAGGTGAGGCCCTTAAAATGTCTAGTTCAGTGTCCTCATTTTTGCAAATGAGAGATTTGAGTTAGTTACTTTTCATGATGAGTTGAATCAGAACAGCACTAATCTAATTCCTTGCTTCTTCAGTGTTTTAAAATAATAAATTTGCAAGTTGATGTTTCATTATGAGCAAACGCATTCAAAAGATGGCAATAACAACCAATGTTTCTTGTCACCCAGCTTTTAAAAATAGCTTACCTATGTGTAAGACGTTTAAACATTCAAATATTACTAAATATATTCTCTTAGGAAAATGTCAACTGCCAAGATTCAGCCCACAGGCATATTTTTATAGGCAACTTACATATCCCTGAAAAATTATAGAAATGCCCAATAAAGCCTACATCCCCAAAGCCAAAATCCACAGCAGTTTTCTACTGACTTTATGCCATGAGGGGCAGCCATGTTTTCCAACTGAAAACTCATAAAAATCTTAAAGGAGATTGTTCTTTAAATGATAGTTGTTGTTTTTTTTTTTTTTTTAACGAGAAGCATCAAACCATCCAGCCTATAGGAGAAAACACAACAAAAAATATATATCAGACATTTGTTGAATTCAATCTTGTTTATTGTATTTGCAAATAAAAAATAATCTACCCTAATAACTTATTCATGAAAATATCATATTTCCTCCAGTTTATATTGAATAGCAGCAGAACTATGCTTTTGTCAGTGATGTTCTTGTGTTCCAATGCTTATGGATTGATTATTATGAAGAAAATCATGCCTGTAAGTCACAATTGGGGCTTGGAGGAATTTCATTATTGATCAAACATCTAGTGAGTGTCTATAACATCTGAGATACTAGACTGGATAGACAATGTGGTCATATTCAAAACAGAAAATATAATTCCTCTCTTTAAAAATAAGTTAAACAACGTAGATTATTATTATTATGTGGTTAATATTACCTAAAGAAAGAACTCATGTTTACAAACCTTTGAAGACTACTGAAGTGAGGAAGAGAAAGAGATTTTTAAAAACCCTGAGCGAAATAATTTCCCAGATTGCTTATTGATGTGACTAGCTTTTGAAATGAGGTGGTTCTCCCATGATTTACTACCTCATGCATGCATTGTGTAGCCAAGCTTTCACCCAAGCTTTCTGGTTTGAGTTGAATATAATAATTTTACCTAAGATTTTTCAGAGTCATAATAGAATAATGAGTTCCTCAAATAATTAAATAATAGAGAGTTTTCTGGTATTTTTTTGTGTTTACTATTTATAGTACTTCCACTACATAAGTGTTCCTATGTTTATATCCATGTTAATCTTCAGAGGAGAAAAGCTCAAACAAAATTTTTTTAAAAGTTATACTTTTTGTTGTTATTCTGAAACCAAACAAACAAGTTTGAAGCCATCCTAATAAGCATCTTATAGTTGAATGATGTCATGTGACTTTAATATTGCCACTTGCAGTTCATCTCATGACTAGGTCAACAGTCAGCCAAATGACATCAAGCTTTGTTAGACAACTAACATTTCCCAGCAGCCTGACTAGAGGAAGCAGGTAAGAAAGTGGATTTACTTCATTCAGCATGGTGTACAGGCTTGTTGAACTGGAGAGAAAATGTGTTATGGCTGGCAGTTCATTTCTCCAGAGTGGGAAACCATGGGCATAGATAGTTCTGTCTTTTTTATATTCCAGCTCATAGCAGTCCATTACTCAGCATAGCTACAATTTGAAAACTTTAACCATATTTTACAGGACACTTAACAATAGTAGAAGCAAAATAAACGACAGTCCAACATTGAAAAGAATGACTGCCATGACAATATAGGGAGTCAGAGAATCCTATGGAAAAGGCCAAGGAACAGGCAGACAGGTCGACTCAAAGTCATGAACACATCTTCTTTTTTTTTATCTTTTTGAGACAGGGTCTCGCTATGCAGTTCAGGCTGGCCTTGAGCTCACTTTTGTAGCACAGGCTGGTCTTGAACTCGCATCAATCCTCCTGCCTCAGCCTCCCGAGTGCTGGGATTACAGGTGTGCGCCACCACGCCCGGCCACATCTTCTTACTACTTAATTTCATATTGACAATTTAGTTCTAGTGAAACAATCTCTAGCATCACATTAATGTTGATTTCACTTGGCATTGGATTATCCATTTTACTTGGGTGTATTTCATAAGGCCCACAGTAATGAAGACTCCCCAGCCTACCATTGCTCTAGGGTTTTAAGTAACTTATAGCAAAATTAAAATTTATCACTAAGGTTCTTAAGAATTTTGCTTTCCTTCTTCACTTGTATTTTAAAATTAGGTCTGGTGAGATAGCTCAGTGGACTAAGTGCCTGCTCAGGCAAGTGCAAGGACTGGGGTTCAATCCCTGGCACCACATGCTGCACTGACCTCAACCCCAGTACAGGCTGAGCCTTCCACTGAGACCGGGTATGGTGATGCATGCCTATAATCCCAGCACAGGGGAGACTGAAAACTGAAGGGCTGCTATGAGTCTGAGCTGCATAGTGAGATCCTGAACCAAATACATTTAAAAAGAAATTAAAATATTGACATACTAGAAAAATTATAAAGTTGAAATAAAAAAAGACTTGGAGTGCTTAAGTCTCCATGAATTTCACTCAGTGTATCATCTACAGAGCTGACATGACACTGAAATCACCTTTTTCACAGCCTTGTGACACTAGGCGTTCCATGTGGGTCTGATTTTTCATCATTAGAAATCTGTGAATACTACACCCAGCCAGCTTCGATTGTCCAAATCTGGCATTTTAATTTTCTACTGGACTGTTTAAGAGAGTTAAATTGGGCAACAATAATCATCTAATAACAACAACAAAATGGTTGGGCTAATATGCACCTCATGATTCTACGTATAAAATAATGATAATAATAGGGCAGTCATACACATTGCCACATGTATTTATAAAGCATATGATATTTTTCTTATGCTCGCTAGGCAGTGCCTTCCTTAAAATGTGTTCATAATCCTTATCCAAAATTTAAAAATCCCAATCCCTAAAGAAGATGAAATATTTTCATAATTCCTTTGGCTACATAATCTGTGTAATGGGGCGGTTAGTGGGACTATTCATATGTTTTAATGCATAATAATGTTTCATATTGTTTCCTAACCCACCTATTATGCTGGAGTGTTGATACCTATTCCTATTATCAGGAACAGGTATATAGCTCAGTAGTATAAACGCTTACCTGGCAAGTACAAGGTCCAGAGTTCAATCCCTGGTACAAAAAAAAAAAAATAGTACTGTGTCTTAATATACCTATTACATCCCTAGAATGTGAATGTCTGAATTCCAAAAGATATATGGTTAAAAAGAATTCAGATAAAAATTATGAACTTATTTTTATAGCCACTGTCAATTTATTCTTTTTTTTTTTTTTTTTTTTTTTTTCAGTACCATGGATTGAACTCAGGACCTTGCATTTGTGAGGCAGGTGCTTAAACAACTAATTCAAAGTTATGAGTAATTACTGGAGATTTTTGTGGCATGAAATTAGTAAATTTACAGTCAATATTTTTACTCCCAATAGTAAAAATACATTTATCTTTCAACAGACAAAATTTGACAAAGCACAAAAATAATGTTTTAAAGCTCCCAATGTTCACTCGGACTCAAGCGATGTGAAGAGGGGTGGGACACGGGGTCAGCAAGGCTCCCGTGTTGTTGGCAGGAGTGGCTTACCAAAGCTCTCACAGTGTGGGGTTCAGCATAGCTTCTGCCACAGTGGAGTCCAGCTGTAGCTCAGAAAGACCTCTAGAATGATGGGGAGGGAGGTCCTGAAGCTCCTCAAGGCTCTCAGGATGGGGCCAGGGCAGGGTAGAGCTCACCGAGGCTCCCAAGACCAGTGGAGGAGGACCAGGGAGAGAGGGGGAGGACTCATCAAGTCCCCAGAGTGGCCCAGCGTCCACCTGCCTTCTGTGATGTGACGGCGGGAGAATCAGACCCACATGTGCAAACATCGCATTGTCCCGCTAACATAAGAACCCAAAAGAGCACATAAAATCTGGAAGGTACAATAGATATCACGAGAGGGAAACAACAAACTTGGGGAAAAACACTTGGGAGGCTGAGGCAGGAGGATTGGTGTGAGTTCGAGACCAGCCTGGGCTACAAAAGTGAGCTCAAGGCCAGCCTGAACTGCATAGTGAAATCCTGTCTCAAAAAGACAAAAAAAAAAAAAAAAAAAACTTGGGGAAAAAACCGGGTGGAGGATGCAGGGAGGCGAGATCCATTTATATACCCATGCAGGCTGGCTGGGAGAGTTGTACTGCTGACTTCTGCCGGTGGAGGGAGGCGAGCAGTTAATGCTTACTTTTTTTCTTTTTCTTTTTAATTTCTTTTAATTTTTAACCAATTTGGTATGCTTATATCTGGTAATCCGAGCAACTAATTTGAAGGCAATGTTATGCAATGTGGCAGCTGTTGTTGAATCCCTATTGCCTTGTTTGATGAAGTCCAGTATCAATTCTTTTCTTTTCTTTTCTTTTCTTTTCTTTTCTTTTCTTTTCTTTTCTTTTCTTTCTTTCTTTCTTTCTTTCTTTCTTTACTATTTTGTATTCCTTAGGTAATAAAAAATTATTACAAATAAAAAATAAAATAAAATTTCATCCAGACACTATTTAGAAAGCTTAAACTATGAGCAGTGTAGTACAATGAATTCATACTATTTATTATTACATATAAATGTTACAAACATGTATTTTACTTCTTTAAGAGCTCTCAGAATTCTTCATTGGAATAAGCATATGGGGAAAAATTTTCAGTATCACCAATTAGGGAAATGCTTATCAATACCACAATGAGACAACACTTCACATCTATTAAAATGTTCATTTTAAAAGAAAAAGAAAATAATGTGTGTTGGAAAAGATGAATATAATGACATCTTTTAAAGAGGAATATGCAGGAATAGATATGAACCCGAGTAGCACAGCTTATGTGTCACCAGTGCTGCGTTTGGAGGTAGGTATTGAGCTTTTCTGTCTCTCCAAGCCAAGTTTTGAACTTCAAGCCTGCTAGTGGATTTTGACTGAAGACTGAGGCTGAGGCCCAACTGCCTTGTGTACTCAATGATAGACGTAGTTTTAAAAGTTTTATGCATGGCGCACGCCTGTAATCCCAGCACTCGGGAGGCTGAGGCAGGAGGATCAGTGAGAGTTCGAGACCAGCCTGGGCTACAAAACTGAGCTCAAGGCCAGCCTGAACTGTACAGCGAGACCCTGTCTCAAAAAGACAAAAAAAAAAAAAAAAAAAAAAAAAAGTTTTATGCAAAGACGTTATCACATTTTTTCAAAGTAGTATACAGTTTTACAAAATGAAATGGTAAATTAGTACTTATTCTTATTATTTTTTTTTTAGGAATCAGATTATAGAATTGTCTCCTCAGTGCTTTTTGAACAAAAACTTAACGAAAAGTAAGGTTATTTTTCAACCATGGGGAAATATAGGACCATTGCTCAGTGGAAGGCGACCATACATGCCTACCTAAGAGCAAGGAATCCTTGAATAAGTGGCTTTCTTTAATTTGCTTTTTAATCTCTTATTTATTTATTTATTTATTTGGTACAGGGTCTCACTATGCAGCTCAGACTTGTAGTGATCCTCCTGTCTCAGCCTCCCCAGCACCGAGATTACAGGCAGGCAGAACCACACCCAGTTTCAGTGGCCAATGTGGTGTTCCCGGGGTTTCAAGGCCAATGTCGCATGCAGTATGGGGGATGAAACCCAGGTCCTTGTGCTTGGGAGGCATGTACTTAGACCCCTGAGCTGTCGCTGCAGCCCAGTGGCTTTCTTTGCTGGAAAAACTGAATTTTATTTGCATCCATCACTCTATATTCAAATTTCAATTCAGTATTTTTCTAGTTCACTGATCTTCAGAAATTTCCTTACTTTTCATACAATTAGTAGCTTTATGTATAAAACTGAGATGAAGCCGGGTGTGGTGGCACACACCCGTAATCCCAGCACTCGGGAGGCTGAGGCAGGAGGATCGGTGCAAGTTCGAGACCAGCCTGGGCTACAAAAGTGAGCTCAAGGCCAGCCTGAGCTGCATAGTGAGACCCTGTCTCAAAAAGACAAAAAAAAAAAAAAAAAAAAAAAAAAAAAAAAAAAAAAAAAAAAAAAAAAAAAAAAAAAAAAAAAAAAAAAAAAAAAAAAAAAACACTGAAATGATAAAAGCTAGTTTTCAGGGCTGATGATAGCAAACGAATTAATTAATGCATAAGAGAGTCCATCAGTAGTACACAGTAAACAAACAAACAAAAAATTATGTATGGTCTCTTCCTCAGAAGATGGTGAAGTGTAAACATGGAAAATATAAAGTGTTATCCTGGTTTTGCTAAGCAAATTCAACAAATAACTAAGTGCCTCTTATTGTCATTTTTTTCCTAAAGAAAATTGGGTGTTGGTACATTTTAAGTATACATAACAATCCCATTTGTCATAGAAACTTCTTCCTGTACATGATATTGCTTGATTCTTTTATTCCATTCCCCTACTGTCCTGTCAACCCCTCTTCTCCTCCTTATATTCAAAAACTTTGCTTCCATATTTTTCTTTTCTCATTTTTAATTTTTTTCCTTTCTTCCTTCTTCTCTTCCTTCATTCCATCCTTCCTCCCCTTCCCTCCTCTCCCCAAAGTATAAGGGCCAGCATGTATAATAATATGAAATAGAAAGAAAATATTCAAAATGAATTGTTACTTCTTTAACCCCATACTTGATGTTATGCTTGTCCACATAATGGAATTATTTGTAGATTAGAGATGTCCAGGCTCCCAAGGTGAAGGAGCTGTAACCACGACAAAAGTGTTCCTCACATCAGCTCTTTCAGCCACCTCGGAAGTGTACCAAACAGGAATCTTCACTTCACCACCCTCTTCTGATTCTTTTCTCTTGCGCTTTCAGAAGAAATAAAGACAGCTCCAATGGCTGCTAAACCCAGCTCTTCTCTGCGTTGCTCAGAGCTGTGAGAAGTGCACCAGAGCAGGGACATACCAACCATTTCTCAATGCCCAGGAAAATCCCCCAGGCTGCTCAATGCACCAATCATATCTCTAAAAATATGGCCAAGCGGAGCAGCACACAGCAGGGGGTGGGCTAGAGTGCTTCCCGCTTGGCATAAATTACAGTTTCTTCCCTATAGATTAGTCCAGCCCCTGATCTACAATTTGAGAGGACTGGAGATACTTCTATTTCAGTTATCATCATCGACGGTGATTTTCTTGCTGCACTGTACGAAGATGTTTTTGCTCATCTTGGAATAGGGCAAGAGAAGTATAAGAAATAATCCTTAAAAGTAAAAATGTGCCTTTCATTTTTCTAGAAAATAGAACAGCTAAGATAAAACTTTACCCATTTTAAAAAAGAAAAAGAATACAGAGAGAACGAACCTGTCTTTCTCCTACAAAATGAACCATTATTTTTCTACCTTGCTTTTCTCCTATAAACAAGGTCCAAACTTCCTCTAAATTCACAAATTCCACAGATGTCCACTCCCCAAAACACACGTGTTTCCAGCTCCAAAATACAATATATCATTCTCTTGAGGGCACACTCCATTGTTTTTTGAATGCATATTTTCATTTCTGCCCAAGAAACTCCTCTATGCCTCTCACACTCTTAATTAAGCGATTTAATGATCGTTTTCAGAATTTTTCAAAACCAGTCTCATTTACGATTCACTTTTGTAGTTTTAATGCTGAGCTACAATTAGTCTTCTTTAATTGATTTGCTTATTTATAAATTGACTGCATTTGTTTCCTCTTTTTAATTTGGTTTTCACAAAGGACTAAATATATGTTTTATGTGCTGGGAGAAAATCGGGATGCTTAACGGAGCTGGAAGCCTTTCGTGTCTCATGCATGGTGCCAGCAAAAACAACCAACAAGCCAATAAAAGAAAGACGAAGTTAACTGTCTGCTAAAGGGTCATTCAGCCATATGGCAGGAAAGGGGAGTGGGAAGGCTTGGACTGGTTGCATTCTCTCCCTTCTGGGCAACACTCCATCAGAGCTCTTCAACTTTGACACATCAGTGTTTTGCATCTGTTTTATTTATTTATTTATTTTTTTTTTTTGGCGAAACAGAGAACAGGAAGCATGGGTTTCCTTCACCATACTGCCTCCACCAAGAACTTCCAAGAGTCCCTAAAGAGATAAAGGTTCCCTCCCTCTCCAGGGGAGATGCCTCACTGGGTCCTCATCTTATCCTTCCCTGTCTTAGTTACTGTTCTCTCGTTGCTGGGACAAATACCCAACACACAAGCTTAAAACAGCCTGAGTTACATAGCAAGACCTTAAGACATAGCACCACCATCCACTCCATATTTCCAAGAGAGGCTGCCAGGCCTAGGAGGTGCATGGGAATGGGGGATGGGGGTGGGGGGAGCTGTCCAAAACCGATCGCGCCTCTCTGGCCCCGCCCCTCAAGCCTTGTGACTGACAGTCCCATGATTTACATGAAGTTTTGGGGGGACAACTAGATACAAACCATAACATTCCCTGTCCTCTGTGGCTTTTGTTCTGTACCCATCATCCTTGGATGGTGATTCAGTCACCCTTGCTGCCTTGATAAATTTCCTCAATTTATAAAAATGTTCTCCTGGGGCCCGGCAGGATGGCTCAGTGGTCTAAAGCACCTGCTTAGGAAAGCTTGGGCGGCTGCAGGGTCCATGGTTCGATCCCCAGCACCACGTGCTGTGCCAACCCTGCCCTCAGCCGGCCATAAAAATAAACAAACAAAAGTTCTGAAATAAGAAAAAAAAAATTCTCCTTCCCCATCCCCCACTTAGGTTCCTACCTGTTTTTCTACCTTTACTACCAAAACTTTACCGTAAACAAAAAATCTTCATCGTCTACCCAACTAAATGACTACTTCCAAAGGTCCCCAGGGGTCTCCCCAAACACAGCCCATGGGCCCTTTCTCTGTTGTTCCCTCTCTGGTTCCACCATATGTGGCACTGTGGACGCCTTTGACACTCTAGTTCTCTTGTTTGAAGAGAAGGAAAGACTCTCCCCTGGCAGAACCTTTGACCTAACCACCCTTTCTATATTTTTCTTCTACACACTAAATGATACGTTGCCCAGGGTCTTGATCTTCTTTGTAGTTCACCTCTCTCTGTGCTCTTTTCAATACCTTATCTTTTCAATTTTTGGGGGCGTTCTGAGAGTGACTTCAAATATTTGATTCCAAACCTGGCTTCTCTCCCATTTCAGCACCTAAATTTCCAGATGTCTGCAAAATCCCATCATATTCTACAATTTAAAATTTTATACCTGCAAGCAAAATAGAATATCCTGTCTTAAAATTTTCTCACCTAGCCTGTTTCATTTCTGGCCTGCAAGAGCATTTAAGAGAACATTCAGTTCTTGCTTTTCTCTTCTCCATTAATTTAATTAGTTGGGGGGGGGGGAGCAGACTGTCAAACCAAAATGGCTGTGTTGAATCTCTTTTGTGCTACTTTTTAGAATGGTGACATCAGCCTAATTGCTTAATATCTGAGTTTCTTCATGTGAATTAATCAGGGACCTATATTTATCCAGTGCAGGTTTGGACCAGTAAAAGAAGACCATGTTTACAGAGCATTATCACTGTGCCTGACACATCCTGGCCATGCAGATTTCTGTACGTTTTACTTTTCTTGGTTTTGCTTTCCAGCAGTCTCTTGTCTTAGCCTCTTTTTATATTACTGTCACACCTTTGTTTCATGACTTATTACAACTTGCCTAGAGGATGGCACCTTCTCTAAAAATATCACCACTTTGGAGCCTCCTGACCACCTCCTTTACTGCTGCTCCCATCTTCCCAAGAGCCACGTTACTGTCCTGTGGTGCCACATGTCATCCAGAATAGGCGGCAAACTTCCCGTTTGGTACTCATGTTCTTCTATAGCTTTGTCTCTTTCAACTTATTAAAGTTACTACTCTTTATGCATCTCCCTGAGTCCAAGCTTTGGACATTCTTTACTTCCCCACCTCTTTATCTTTGCTCATTTACGCCTTTCACAAACCCATGGCATCCTCGAACTTTGTCCGACCATGTGATCACTAGCTCTATTGTCTGTGTTGGTCAAACAGAATTTGAGACTAAATCACAAGGCGATAGGCTTTATGTAATCCTGTATACTCCAGGAACATTTCTCAGTGCTTTGGAAATATTAATTTATTTAATCCTTAAAACAAGTACATGTCCAGTACTATCTCAGTTACTCTTCTCTCATTGCTGGATAAAATACCTGATGACCAGCATTAAGGAAGGAAAGGTTTATTTACCTCGCAGTTGGTGGAGGTTTCAGCATTGCTCTGGCTGGCTTCAAGGCAGAATGGCAGCCATTCATGACTACAGGGGAACAAAAACAAAAAGCAGAGGGAAGAACAGCAGCTGTAGCAACAAGCAAGCCTGTTTTCCCCTCCTTACAATTTTATGCAGATTATCTGCCCTAAGGTGGGTGTAGCACCCATACCCATAATTTGAGCATTGAATTAAGAATCACAAACTCTAGAAGCTGCCCATGATTGCATGGGGCTTTGGGGGGAGGGGAGTAGCTAGACACAAACGGTAACAAGTACTATAAAGATGCTAATTCAAAAAGGTTGGAAATAGAGGCACATGTAAAAAAAGTCATGCAAGGTGTTGGGAATCAAAATAAAGAGCCAAGTCAGGCTTCAAATGCAGGTAGAACAGAGTTTGTGATGCTAATTAATCCCATTGCTGTCTCTCCCCAAGGCTTGCTGGAGAAGCACCAGGGGAGGCAATTCCAACCAAGGTTAGCAGTCTAAGCATGGCTACAAACAGCTCAGGACCAAGCAGGTGAAGAATGAGATGTACTGATGCATGGGGAGCTTCAAGGTGGACAGCTGCAAAACAAGCAAGCAGGGACCATTAAGCCAAGTTCAGGATTCATAACAGCGTTCAACAAAGCACTCATCACCTTTGTTACCGTCAATTTGAGACCAGTTAAGTTTGTTTCATCAACCATCATTTGTGTGTCCCCAGGTCCCATGAGATATGAGCTTCCAGAGAGGATAAATCACATGTTTCTAATTTTTGTTGCCTCTCCAGTGTGTGACAAGACAAATAGCAAGTACCTGTGCGTGTCAGAAGCAGTGTAAGGTTGGGGGAACTTCAAGATTCTTTTCTTTCTTAGACTGGGCATGGTGGTATTCAGCTGCAACCCCAGCACTTGGAGGGTGAAAACAGGAGGATCACTATGAGTGCATTCTGTGTAGTGAGACCTTGTAGACCCTGTACTAAATACATTTTAAAAAATATTTCTTTCTCTCAGACTTGCTTGAGTGCTCAATACCTGATTCCATCTGCTAACTGTATTTGTACAGAATGTGTGATTGATGGGAGTTGGTTCTAGTTTTTGCAGAATCTATAGAAGGTATTTTATTTATTCTTCTTTTGTATTTTAGGGAAGGATCTACAGGGTGTTCAGAGTCTCACCACTAGATCAGACTTGCAGTGACCCGCCTGTTTACAGCCTCCCAAGAACTGGGATTATAGGTGCACACCATCATGCCCAATTTCAATTGCCAGTCTCAGTGTACCCTGGGGGTGAGGCTGGCAAGGCAAGCCCAGGATCAAACCACTAGCCCCTGTGCCTGCTAGCATGTGCTTTAATCTGATGAGCTATTTGGCGAACCCAGTAGAAGCTACTTTAAAGCCACTGAGCTATGTGAAGATGAATGAGGGCTAAAGCTCTAAAGAATTGTCGCTGGAGAGTTTTAATTAGAACTGTACACTCATCACACAGATTGCTTTGCAGTTTCGTGAATCAAACCTCACTCCAATGAAATTCCTGCACTTGGCTCAGTTACAAGTGTGAGCCTCATCCCTTTCTGTATTTCCTCTGGTATCTTGTGTGGTCTCTAAATATAGTGGCTATGCTATGCATGCTCAATGAATGCGTGGCCGGTGATAGGAAATGCAAGTAAAAATTCACATCCAAGCACTTTCTCTTTTTTGTCTTCAAAGTTCAGACTTGTTTTCTGCAGGAGAAATCTCTACTGCCAAAATCACTGAGAAGTATGGGTTATTTGTCTTAAGTCTTCAGCTCTCTAGAATTTAACACACACAAGAACGCGTTAAAGCTTTCCATGGAGTTGGTTCTGTACATTATGGGCTCTTGTTTTCTTTCACTCGGAATTAAAAAAGGCTTTCACTGTAGATTTCCCTCAATCATATAATCACAGGAATTTTGAATTTACTAGATCTACTCTCCTGTCATCAAGTAGGACTCCCTCCCCTAACAGATGGCAGTTTTTCTTTGGATGATGATGATGATGATGATGATGATGATGATGATGATGATGATGATGATGATGATGGCCGGCTCAGCCTGCCTTGACGGTGAGGCTGGAACAGCATATGGTGCCAGGGATCCAACCACAGTCCCTGCCACCACTTAAGCTTTCCTAAGCGGGCACTTTAGACCACTGAGCCATCCCGCCAGCCCAGCAGTTTATCCTTTGATATCTTTAAAGAACAGTAACCTGCTATAATGTTTAATAGCTTTATTCTTATTTCTGATCCATCCTTTCTGACATTTCTCCTCCTCCTGTCTTCGATGGAGCTTGAAAATTGCTAGACAACTTTGCACAGTTACTTTACAAGGCATTTTCTCTCGATCAAGAGAGGATAGTTAAAACTTTAGGAAATAGAATTACTGAATCGAACGTTGCTACTCTATGGGCCCTCATGTACACTGAACAGGCTTATGATATACGAACAAGTTCTCTATACATTGTACCTGAACTTGGAGTACTGAACATTTGAGACTAAATCCTGGTTCTAACTCCTCCTGGTTGGTTTTAATAGATTATAACATAATATTTTGAGATTTTTGTTTCTTTATGTATAAAATTGAATCATCGTAGAGATTTTCTTCATTACCCAACATGAAGATTTTTTTCATCCACCAGAAATAATGCACCATGACAGCTTGTGTCTAGATGTTCCCCCCAAGCCTCACACAGTCTAGGCGAGGCTCTTTCAGAGGTGGCTGAATCCAGAGTGTGAAATGAAGTCACAATGCCATGCTAGGATTAAGGGTGAATGATTGCTGACTAGTTTGGCACTCCCCTAATCCCAGAACCTGGATACAGTATAAGGAGCAGAAAGAGGCTGGTCTTGTTCCTTAGCTTGCATGGGCTGCTTCTCCCCTGTGATGCCTCTCTGGCACATGCCAGCTTGCCTTAGAGCCAGCCAGCTGTGGACTGAAAGCTCTGCAAACTGTGGACTAATGAAACCTCTTCAAAGGACTAATGAAACCTTTTCCCCTTTAGCTTTGGATGTCGGGTATTCTGTCCTAGCAATGAGAAAAGCAACTAGCACATATGTACATGGGATACACATAAGTGTACCACGAAATAATATACACATGTGAAGATTATGGTTAGTGTCTCAAGTATAGACCCCCCCAACCTTTTCCCACTTTTTCTTCAGCGTCCCAAAATTCTTTATCTTATGTAAAAGTTCCTCATCCCTATATTTTCTGGGGGTAAAGAGAGCAGACCAAATTAACTGTAATGCCACATTACCTAATTATCACAAATGAATGGAAAATATATGAGATTGATGATCTTCTTCATGATACAGTGAGTTGTTCAGGATAAGGGTTCTCTGTCTTACTAATTTTGAGAGGCTCTGCTGCCTAAGATTATATGAAACAGGAATTTAGCAAATATTTATGGGATCCAACTTGCCTAATTCAATTATGTATAATTCAACACTTTAATGCTCAACAGCTACCTAAAGGGACACTTGATATACTTTTGACAACTGGTAGTTCCTTCCCTTTTTAATTTGATAGGAAGACATTTTTCTCCTTATCTCCCAAATGTGACATCACGAAGATCCCTAATTTAGCAACAAATCAGGCCCAAGCTGAGCGATATAATATATTCCAGAAACACTTCTTTGCCTGGAAGCTATCTTTACAATCTAAAAGAAAATAAAAAATGGTGGTCACATGAAGCAGAGAGATTAATTATTAGACAGAAAAACCAGTGAGATATTTGAAGAGCCACGGCTGAAGAAAGTAAAGAACATTTAAATGGTAAATATTTTACTCCAGAGACACAGCTAAAGCATTTGAAAAGCTTAGGGCCAATTATGTGGACTCTGGAAAGTCTTGGGAGGATCGTTATAGCTATGTGGGTGCTACACAAGAATATTTCTTTTCTTTACCCAGGCTCCCAGAATGAGTTCTCATGAATGCCTAAAATGTTTGCTGTGGTATTTCTTTAAGTCCTGTCAGAGATTGTTGGGTTTGGGTTTTCCATCTTGCTTCAGGAACAATTATTGCCACCTCTATTCTTTCTTTTTAATTTCCCTCATGGTAGTGTCTGCTTTTGAATATTTGTAGCAACTGCATAAATTCTTTGTAAGTCTTTTTACACTTATCATGTGATTGAACTGGTTTTTGTTTAAAACACAAATGTGCTACAAAAGACATAAATAAGACAATTTGGGGGGCCAGTGTCATAATTAGAGGTTTTTTTGCAAGAATAATAATACAATAGAGAACACATTTTATAAAATTATTGTTATAGTCACCCAAATAATCATATACAAAGAGTGCAGGAAATCTGTCCACACACTAAAGACTAGCTGAGGGCCTGGATCGTAATATCCTACATACATCTAGTTGAAACCTAGAGCTCATGACAATACCTCCCACAGAGTCCAACTGGAGGCCTAGAGCCCATGACCTTATCTCATGTGGGCCTGCTTCAGGGATCTGAGCTGGGAAGGCCCGAGGGTCAGTGGTGCGAGCTAGAAAGTCTGTGTCAGTGGGTCGAAGATTCTGTGCCAGCAGGGTGAGGGATCTGCACTGGGGCCACCAGCTGGCAATCCACCGCAGCTGGGGACAGAGCTCAGTGGCATGGCACCTACCTGGCGAGTGTGACTGATTCTCGGTTCCAAAAGCAAAGAAGCAAAAACTAATCGCAACACTCAAAATAGAAAGAAGTCACTGAAGAGTGTCCTTAACTCGCACCAACCCCCATCCCAAAAGACAAGAGAATACACTAAGATGTCTTTGGAAAAAAGGAAAATTTTGATTTCTTCTGCTCTTTTCAGTTCTCTTCTGCAAAGAAAGGAACTGCTTGAAATCACCTACTGTAGCCCATGCTAGTAAATGAATAAAAAGTCTTTCAGAAATCCTTGGGGCTAAGTATCTTACTCTTTTTGGCTAACAGGGCTGTGATAGAAGAACGTGGGCAATAGCAGACTCAAAAAGTAAACAATATTTTCAAAGTGGAAAAGAAGAGTGACCAATGGGGTCATGCCAACTTGTAATCCCAGCCTTCAGGTTACCTTGCTTCAAGAAACCTATCTAGCTGAGTAGAAGAGGTCCTAGAAGGATGGAAATAAAAAAACAACTTCAAGAGACATCACCTGAAAAATCAACCTGCGGGGTGTTCTTGGAACACTGACATGATTATGATAAAATTGGAACTGGCTAAGGGCAGGACAGCTCATGATGGAGCTGTCGGCAGTCCTATGGCTCCCCAAGAAGGAGGGGTGGCAGTCACAGAAGTGAGACACTCTGAGGTCTCATTTAAAATATAATAATGGCCATCTGTGGCAGTTCACCCCTGTAATCCCAGCACTCAGGAGGCTGAGGCAGGAGGAACCTTGGGAGTTCAAGACCAGCCTATGCTGCAAAGTCAGCTCAAGGCCAGTCTGAACTGCACAGTGAGACCCTGTCACAAATAACATAAAAATTACAATAAAATAAGTAAAAGATAAAGAGGCTTTCAAAAGCCTCTTAAACTTTGGCCAGAGATGAACTGGAAGCAATGGATAAGATCCAGAAGACTGAATCGTAGTGCATATTGTTCTTCCAGTTGTATCTGCAAACAAAGGGTCCTTTGGCATAGCAACAGGTACAAGAGAGATGGAGGAATTGATCCTAACCAATAAACCATAGGCTGCTCTGAGAGGGAAAGCAAAGACCCAGAAAGGAAAGGGCATGTCTGCCCTTCCTGCACCCAAAGGCAAACTCTATAGATTTATTTTTATGAGGAAAAGAGTCATTATAGTACAAGATACTTCCATCTTCTCTTTACATTTGCTAGCTAATCATTGACTTAAACTTTCAACAAAATAATCTATTTTATTACCCAGCAATATGCATGTCATGCTATTAAATGGAAATGAAAAGTAGTTTATAGATTTTAAGTGCAACATAGTTTTACTTTTAGTTTTTGAAGAAGTAGGAATGTTATGTGCAAAGACAGTATCATTCAAAGCACATTGCTATCATGAAAAGCACCCTAAAACCGCAAATGAGATGCCACTGTGTGCTTATTGGAATCCTACAAGAAACATTTTTTTTTTTTTTTTGATGTAACAATACCAAGTGCCAGGAATGATACAGAGCAGCTAAAGCTCTCACTGTTGGTGTGAATGCAACTGAAAAAGATTTGGCAACTTTAGTTCTTTTTTTTCTACTTTGTGAAGTGGAAAAACATTTTTGTATTTTATAAACATAAGGTCTTACTTTATAAGATTTAACGCACTGTATGATCTAGAAATACTACTCCTGAGTATTTATTCAAGAGAAATGGAAAAAATTGTTATATGTATTTCTAATGGCTTTATTCATAATTACCAAAGCCCAGTTTTTCTTTGACTGACAAACTATAGTGCACACCATGACACGTCATTCAATAATAAAGATAAACATTACCAATGTATACAATAGCATAAAGGAAGCTCAATGCATAACTGTAAGGCAACGCAGGCTACCAAGAGTATGATCTCATCTATAAGCCATTCAAAATAGACTAGAGAAGCAAATTTAGCTCCTTGGATGCCAGAAGATAGAGTGGAGGGAAGGATCGGCTCCAAGAGCAAAAGGAATTTTTGTGGCTTCCTGATGTGTATATTATACCTGAGTTGCTGGGTGCACACATTACTCATGTTCCATAATTCATTTTACATTTTCTTGTTACAAGGATTATATAACTTGGATTATAAATACCCAGGAGTTTGAAAAAAAAAAAAAAAAAAAGTCCTTTTTAGTGCACAGTTCTAAAAATAGCTCTGACAAATAAATACATATGGTTATGTAATCACTATACTGATCTTGCTTTTCTAAATACTATTCTCTGCTGAGTAGAACTAGAGATACTTAGAGAAAAAAATAAAAAGCTAACTCAAAGGCTAAGGCAAGAAAATTCAAGATAAGGCATGAGATATCTCATGGCTCCAGAAAGATGAATGAATGGTGAGGACTTATCAAAGGAGATGGGAGACCATGGGAAAGGGTTCCATACCAAGGAACCAAGCCTTTGTATAATTTCAATATCAACATAAATGATATCAATAGATTAGAACCTATTGAGTGTAACGGAAGTCAGTCTACTGGTAGTCAACTTTGCTATAGTAGAAATTCAACACATCAATAGAAGAAATAAAGCAGCTTAAAACTTCTCAGAGGATGTTAAGTAGGCCAAATCTTGATGAAGCGCAAAATATGTCCCTGGCTTCACAATGGAGAAACTATGCCAGCACCACCACAGTCAATGGTCAAAGTTAATCCTACAAGTATTCCATTCTTTTCGCTATGATTAATACAAAACAAAGAACATGGCTTCATGCTGGGATCTTCCTGACAAAGCCTATAGCCTAAATCTAAACCTGAAGAAAAATCAATGTAAACAGAGGGAGAGTCTACAAAATAATCCTTGCATTCTTCAAGTCAGTGTTGCGAAAAGCATAGAAATTCTGGGGGCCAGGGAATTAGCTCTGTGGCACAAGTGCCTTCCTGGCAAGTGCAAGGTCATGAGTTTAAACTCCAGTCCTGCAAGATAAAGGAAGAGAGAGAGAGAGAGACAGAGACAGAGAGAAAGAGAGGAAGGAAGGAAGGAAGGAAGGAAGGAAGGAAGGAAGGAAGGAAGGAAGGAAGGAATTCTAAGGGACTATTCTGGATAAAAAGAGATGAAAGAACTATAACAACTAATGCAATACCAACCTTTGGACTGGAATCCATAATAAATGAGAAAAAAGCAATAAGGTATAATGTGCAAACCTTGATAAAATTTTAGTATGGACTATCACTTAGATATATCTATGCTAAATGTCTGGATTTTGATGGTACAAAATGCATAACAAATTTACTTAGAAGAAGAGAGGCATGAAGTCTCCACCTTATATATTTCAGGTAAAAACATATGAGCAAGTAGAAAAAAATAAATTAGAGCAATGTGTAAAATACTAGTAAAGTGATATACAGAAGATCCATGTATAGAGTTTTATTTTGTTTTGTTTTATTTTTTTGTCTTTTTGAGACAGGGTCTTGCTATGCAGTTCCTGCTGGCTTTGAGCTCATTTTTGTAGCCCAGGCTGGTCTCAAATTCACAGTGATCCTCCTGCCTCAGCCTCCCAAGTGCTGGGATGACAGGCGTGTGCCAGTACACCCGGCTCCATGTATAGTTTATTGCAGCTTTAGCAAGCTTAATTTTGTGTTAAAATATGAAGTTGTAGAAAATAATGTTGGGGTGAAGTTGTTTTGTACCAGTTGCTTGTTTCCAGTGAGGAAGAAGAGATGCACCTGGAGATTTGGGAATTATTCAGGAAAGGGTACCGAGATCTTTCCAGGTACTGGGGTTGTACCCCAAGTCTGATGGCATCCTTACTCAGCAGTGGTGATACCATATGGGGTGTGCATCTCATGGAAATATGGGGAGGCCCTTATTCAATTCGAATATGCTGTATTACAGCCTTATTTATATATGCCCTATAACTTCCTATATAGTTGTACCCTGTTATTCTAAACCAAAATAAAAAACGCAACCTTAAGAGGTGACTTGTTTGTTAGTGTGTGTTCTACAAAATTTCATGTCCCTGTTCTTCACCTGGGCTCAGGTTCTTAAGACAAAAACGAGAGCAGAGGAGATAGATAAGTATTAACCAGCTGAGAGAAAATAAAGAAAGAGCACTGTGAACATCAAGTTGGAAATATGTCCGAAGTGTCTTTCCACCAAAGGCTGAGGACACGGGAGAACAAGTGAGAGCTTTATGAGTGCTTTTCAATATCCCTCAAGTTTTCCACTGCATCAAGTAATTGGGAAAGATCAGTAAGTTGAACACAAAAAAGAAATTTTTCATTAGAAGTCTTAAGGATAATCCAGATTTGATTCCAAAGCATGTAGATATGGGTTTGGCAAGGCACTTGCCCTCTCTACCCTCAGTTCTTCATCTATAAAAGCATGTTGTGACATATCCGTTGAGGGGAGGAATTCATGTCCAATAAATGAAAAGCTCATTAACATTAGATGCCAGGAGTTGTGGTACCTGCCTGTAATCCCATCAGTTGGGAGGCTGAGGCAGGAGAACCAGTGAGTTCCAGGACTGAGGGAGGAAAAAGAAACCAAGAAAGTTAGTCAAAAGTATCCTGGAAATCAAAGTGATTTAGATCT
Organism: Myocastor coypus; assembly: GCA_004027025.1. Classification (NCBI taxonomy): domain Eukaryota; kingdom Metazoa; phylum Chordata; class Mammalia; order Rodentia; family Myocastoridae; genus Myocastor; species Myocastor coypus. The sequence continues at coordinate 3,710 of PVJA010009286.1, read as the reverse complement.
TTCTGAAAGCACTCAGAAAACAAAAACCTCGTGTAAATCTGAAAAGATAGATTCAAGCCAGGAAAGATGATGCACCCCTGTAATCCCAGCACTTGACAGGCTGGAGCAGGAGGATCACCGCATGTATGAGACCAGCCTGGGCTACAAAGTGAGTTCAAGGTCAGCCTGAACTACATAGCAAAGCCCTGCTCAGAGAGAGAGAGAGAGGTAGGGAGGGAGGGAGGGAGGGAGGGAGAGAGAGAGAGAGAGAGAGAGAGAGAGAGAGAGAGAGAAAGGAAGGAAGGAAGAGATTTAAAAGTAAGTTCTAAGAAGGACAGCAAAGAACTTACACAAAAAGTACAAAAGAGGAAAATAGCATTATTGAATACAATAGCAACTCTTTTCCCAAGGGAAAACTGAAGACAGATCCAAGCCCCGCTAAAATTGTGAAATCTCCAAGATTAGTTGCTCTAAGACAAAAAGGAGGGGAAGATGAGTGATTCCATTCATAACAACAAGAGATAGGACAGCTCACAAAGATGCCGTGATGGAAGACATAGTGCTGATTCATTCCGCACTGCTGAACTAGGTAGTGATGCGGAATCTGAGGCTGAAAGCACCAGCAGTGGTACAGCTTCTGCCAATGGTGGAAGTGAAGACGAAGAAGATGCAGTGGTGAGGATGGGGATGAAAAAGGCTGTGCTTCCCATTGTATTAGGGTGAAGGAAATAGAGACACTAGTTCCAGCGATGAAGATGATTTGCAGATTGATTTCCAGAACAACCAGGCTTTGAGTATGCTTGGAGAGAACTGCAGGGCATGCTGAGTGGATTACACAGGGATTAGCAATTTTCAAGATGAACTGGGATCAATTAAAGGTGAAAGATTTGCTGGCTCATTTAAGCCTAAAGGGAGTGCTAAGCTTTCTGTAGAGATAGAGCCTTTGAAGTCTGGAAAGCAGAGCAGAAAGCAGGAACAAGTTCAAAGACCAATGAAGTTATTAAGCATCCCTGAAGATGCTCTAGAAAAGGATCTCTAGAGAGAAACAGAGATGATCAGGCCAAATGATGGAAGTGCTATCATGCAGTAGTGGCCTGAGATCCTCCTGAAATAGCAAGAAAAATTTATGAGAATTGTGATGGCCTGAAATTCAAAATAAGTTGTTCTTTCATAGATGGAAGGCTGATACCAGATGATATTATTTTTCATGATGAGCCTAAGGATGTAGCCTGAGAAGTGGATTTAACAGCATATAGACCAAAATATTTCACATCAGCTACAATGGGAACATCCACGGTAGGTATCACTTGGGATAGGATTGATCGTGGGAGAAACACACACTCAACAGAAAATGTCCAAAGGAAGAACTTATGGCATGGGTTCACTAGCCCACTCAGCTTGCTCTAGTGAAGATGAGGAGGCCACATAAGTGGAGCCAAGAGTCCATGGAGAAGATGAAGGGAACATCAAGGAATGCCCAAAGGATCATGAAAAACAAGCTCCTGAATACAGGCAGCTGCTGCAGGTTATTTGTGGGAAAGAAAACATAGTGCTAGGGAAATGGAAATGAAATGGTTTCCAGGCATTAGAGTGCAGAAAAGATACTAAAAATCAGATAGGAAGGAAAAAATAAACTGACCCCTTGGAAACAATTTTTAGAAAAGGAAGAGGAGGAGAAAAAGGAGGAGGAAGAGGAGGAGAAGGAGGAGGAAGAGGGGGAGGGGAGCGGGAGGGCAGGGGGATGGGGAAGGGGAGAAGGAGAAGAAAAAGAGAGAGAGGCTGAGAAAGAAACAAAAGGTCCTTGCTGAAGAAGTTGGAGAAGACGGCCTTCCCCTTGATGCTGATTTAAATGCCTGATGCTTTGCTGATGAAGTCCAAAACAGAGATTTAATGAAAAAAAAAATCAATGAATTCTGCAAAAGATGCTACATCTCCAGAGGAAGCAACTGAAATACAAAAGCAAAAGGCTGAAATAGCTTTGCTTGCGGTGGATGAGAAAAAGGACAGCAAGAAAGACTTCCGTTCCAACAAGGTTGGGGCACACCACCATCTGAGAAGAAAGCAAAAAGAGCCTTGGAGAGCGTCGGAATTATCAGAGGTTGACTTGGCAATAAATATGAGTGATGCGCCATTTCAGGTAGTGCACCTGTGCCCTCCAACTTGTTCAGATCAAATCACTCAGGTCCCAAGTTTAAGTAAACAAATGCTGGGGCTGGGGAGATAGCTCAGCAGTCTAAGCACCTGCTTGGCAAGTGCAAGGACCTGGGTTTGATTCCTGGTACGGCATGCCATGCCGGTTCCACCCTGGGTGACCATGTTGACCAATGAAACCAGGCGTGGTGGTTCATACCTGTCATCCCAGCACTGGGGAGGCTGAGAAAGGAGGATCACCGAGTTTGAGCTGTGTAGCAAGACCCTGTAACAAATAAGTAAGTAATAAATATTTAAAAAAAAAAAAAAAGAAGGAAAATAAATGCTGTGGAAAAATCCTTGAGGAGAAAACCCAACAAAGAGAACAAGAAATTACTCTAGCAATAATGAATAATGAAAATGAGATTGAAAAGACATCCTTTGGGCTAGCCAGATAGCTCAGTGGACTAAAGCACCTGCTTAGACAGAGCACAGCAGCCGCCAGGATTCAATCTCCCACATGTGGTGCTGGCCCCAATCCTAGGGTGTGCTGAGATGGAGATTGAGACTAGGCTTGGTGGCACACTCCTGTAATCCCAGAGCTTGGGAGGCCAAAAGCAGGAGAGCCACTGCAAGTCTGATCTATGTAGTGAGACCCTGTAGGCCCTATAAGCTCTGTACTAAACACATAAAAAAGACATCATTAAAAAAAAATCCACTGATCCTGCCTTGTAAAAGCTGATTAAATATATATATATATATATATATATATATATATATCCAAGCAAGAAAAAGTATAGAACTGAAGAACTGGATATTGTTTCTTTTTGGATTAAGAATGCATTCTAAAATGAATGCAAACAGTCAAGGGCGTATTGGGAATAAAGTCACCTTTTCACCTAAACAATAATTTTTCCTGACTATAATCAAATTCCTCTTTCCACATATACTTTTCCCTAATTGTGGGTTATTGTATATTTGTATATTGATAAATTCTATATGACTTATATCTCCACAAGTTAATGATAATTAAGTTACCTGAATAGCAAGATTTATAAAATGTGTACCTTTTCTGAAGTTCGGTTCTTATTCTTGGCAAAGCAGAACGTTACTAGAAATTAAGTTCTTAACAAACTGTCTCCAATTCTCTATGAAAATACAGCATACAGTACTTGAGAGGCTGTAAACAGGTGGATCACTATGAGGCTGACCTAGTAATGGGACCCTGAACACGCTATAGACACTTCCCTAAAATACAAAACAGAAAAGAAGAAGAAGAAGAAGTAGAAGAAGAAGAAGAAGAAGAAGAAGAAGAAGAAGAAGAAGAAGAAGAAGAAGAAGAAGAAGAAGAAGAAAAGAAAGAAGGAAGGAAGGAAGGAAGGAAGGAAAGAAAGAAAGAAGAGGGCCCAGCGGGATGGCTCAGTGGTCTAAAGCGCCTGCTTGGAAAAGCTTGGGCTGCTTCAGGGACCGCGGTTCGATCCCTGGCACCACATGCTGCGCCAGCCCTGCCCTCAGGGTGTGGGCTGAGTCAGCCACAAAAATGAGTGAATAAGCAAATAAAGGTTATGAAACAAGAAAAACATAAATAAATAAAATTTAAA
>PVJA010009285.1:5933-61195 GCA_004027025.1 Myocastor coypus | reverse complement strand
TCTTTTTGAGACAGGGTCTCGCTATGCAGTTGAGGCTGGTCCTGCGCTCACTTTTGTAGCCCAGGCTGGTCTCGAACTCGCACCAATCCTCCTGCCTCAGCCTCCCGAGTGCTGGGATTACAGGCGTGAGCCACCACGCCCGGCTCCATTCCTTTCATTTCTTTTCAATATTTTTCTTTTCTTTCTTGCTTTTTCCTTTTCTTTCTTTTTAAATTGTGAGATAGGGTGTTGCTGAATAAGTACAGTAAATTTCCCAGGCTAGGCTTATGTTTGTTACTCTCCTACCTCAGCCTCCCACATTGCTAGGCTTACAAGTGTGTATGTCAAGCAACGTGTTTTTAATTTTTATATCAATTAACTGATAAGAATTTACTGTACCCTCACCTGTAGTAAATAATACAGAACAGTGCAACCATGCAGGCCTTGCTTAGTCACATTTTTGGCAACTGATCAATGTGTAACCATGCTGTATCTGAGTTTCTGCTTAAAGGTACTTCACTGAAAAGAAAAATCTGTGCTAATATTGTTTGGTCAATTAAATGCATAGAAGTTATACTCTGAGTAACTAATAAGAAGATAGTACTATGCAAAATATTAATAATTATTATTCCCCTATTATCTTGTTTTGATATTATGTTTTACTTTTTTCACTCTTAAAAATAAAATTTTTAAAAAGATATCTCATTTAGTATACATGATTGGTCTATTAACATTGAACTTAGTCAACAGTGCTATAACTCAAAGTTTGCTTAATGTACGTATTTAAGCAAAGGCACATCGCAGCACTTTTATATTGCTACAGCACCACATTTGGGGGCTATTTTAAACAATAAATCACTAGTGAGAAGCACAGGCTTGTAAAAACAAAATTCAGAACAAAACAGACAACAAAAAGGAGGTTCCACAATGGATCCGTGTACTACTGAGCCCAGCAGCTTTTCTCAGGAGATGGGGCCTGGTCACAAGTAGCTCCTGCAGGCATGACCCAGAAGGGCAGTTCTCCCAGGCTAGTCTCTTCTCACTCTCTCTTTCCTGGTCACTGGGAGGCAAGCAGCTTTCCTCCACAGTGACCACTGTTGTGCTGTCCCTTAAAGTGGGCCTACCGTGCATGGATTGTGCTCTGACACTGAGCAAAAACAAAACTTTCCTCCTTTAGGCCGTGGGCATCAGCTATGATGTACTGCAGCTACGAAAAAGTAGCTAAGATGTATTTTCAAATGGTAGATGTTTCATCATTTGATTTCATTTTAGGAGGTTAGTTTATAAAATCAACATTAATATTTTGCAGTAAGTTTTAATGGGACCTGTATACCTGGCTTCATATGTTCCCTCAGCATCAGTTAAAGCCACGGATCAGAATAAGGATGAAGTAAGCTTTGACAGAAGGAGGAAGGTCAGGTGGGTTAAAGAAGTCAGTATAGCAAAAGAAATATTGTTGAAAGGACTAATCCAAAAGTAAAGGTTAGAAAGACCCATGAGATGCATTGGTACATTGAAAAGCCAATTGAGGCAAAAGTGGAGAGAGAACACATGAAAAGCTACAAGCAAAATTTCTAGAAATAAATAATATTCAATTGTACAGATTCAGATTAAAAATCACATTAAGCAACATGAAATTTCAGAAAGTAATACAGGTCTGACAGAGTAGAATAAAATCTGTAAAATCATAAAATAAAATAAAATAAAATAAAATAAAATAAAATAAAATAAAATAAAATAAATTGAGAAGATGAGATTCCTCATAGGTGACTAGAGAAAGTATAGTGTCTGAGATGCTCAAAGGATTTGCTGAAGTCACAGGTACCTGGTAGTGGAGGAGAGACTGATTCTCTGAAAGAAAATATTAACTGTAAGAATCACACAAGAGGATCAAGTGAAATATCTAGGGAACTGATGTCACCACACTGGACCTCATGGCCCAGGCTCCTGCTCTGGCTCCTCAGGCAACAGCCATTAAAAGAGCACTGGAAACAGCCTGAGGGCATGCCATGGAGGTCAGAGGCTGGGGAGACTGCACACCTCAGCTTCTTTGTCTCCTCATTTCCGTCTAAAGGACAGGGAAGAATCCTCACCTGCATTCAGTCCCCCATCCTTGTCAGAGAGAAGACAAACAACTGAACAGGGTCCTGGGGCTCTTGTGGGAGCATACCTCTCCTATCTACTCCTGTGGACCCCACCAGCACGTGGACCTGCCCTTCGACTTCTCCATGAGGCCCTTAGGGAAGACTTTGAGCCAAGCTCAGAGAGGTAAGATTCTGCCTGCTGGGCTGGAGAGGAATTCTTGAGATTGTGTCAGTTCAGGTTTTGAGTGCAAGGGAGAATGGGAGAAGTGGATGTTGTTCTGTGCAATTAGACCACAGCTAAGGCAAGAAGGGAGCTGCCTGAATGCTTAGGCTTTCTAGCACAGTGGTCACATAAGAGTCACATGCATCTTCTCTTGTTGGAACACTTGTTTTGGGTTCCTGATGCCTTTTTCTTTGGTTTGCTGTATCTGTTGATCTTCTCTCCCTCTTCCCAGCTATTTCAACTTTTCAATTCAAACTGTTGTAACAATACTAATTGTTTTACTTGTTTCTTTCACTTTTTAATTTCTTCTTTTCAAGATTTTCCTTTGCTATTTTCTGCATTCTCCCAGTTACTCTTGCTTTCTCTCATGTTAATCATTGTCCTCTCTAGTAGTATATTCTCTTGCTCATCCTTATTTTTCCTCTTCTCCACCTTTCAGGCGCACCAACATATCAACAGGTTCCAACCTTTTGGCTTTCTTCAGTACCAAAATAAACCCCCTTCTTCCTAAATTTCATCCTTCCCCCTACAAACATCTTAAAATCTTCAACATTAACTCTTGATCCTACTAAAATATCCCCATTAGAATTTAACCTCCTCTCTATTTTTATCTATTACTATTTCTCCTGTTTACTTGGCCTCCTACTGACTTACACTCCTTTATTACCTGTCTCACCTTTTCACTTCCCCTTCCAAATCACAGACTAATAGAATATAGGCTGCAAAGAATTTTGAGAAGAAGTTCAAGTATAAATGCAAGATTTATTGCTTATAAACAATGAATGGGGGCCCGGCGGGATGGCTCAGTGGTCTAAAGCCCCTGCTTGGGAAAGCTTGGGTGGCTGCAGGGACCGCGGTTCGACCCCTGGCACCACATGCTGCGCCAGACCTGCCCTCGGGGTGGGCTGAGCCGGCCATAAAAATGAGTGAACAAACAAATAAAGGTTCTGAAACAAGAAAAATAAATAAAATAAAATAAATTAAAAAAAAAAAAAAAACAATGAATGATCGGATCCTATTAGAACTAATGGTTCAAGAAAAGAATGACAGTTTACCAAAGATATGGGCCACAAAAATACATCAGATAGAAACATCAGAAGTTAAAAACAACTGGGCACATGCATAAACTTCAGAAATGATTAATGCAAACACAGGTTTTGGAAAGCAAGAGCAAAATGGTAAATTTGAATGAATTACTCAAATGATAGGAGAATAAGTAAAACGCATCCAGCAGCTAGTATATTACGCTAAGAAGATTAGATTAAGGCTAGCTGGAAAAACTAAAAGACAACATATGATGAATAAAAGCAAGATTTCTTCAGAGAAATTATAATAGAAAATGTTCCAGGGGCCCAGCGGGATGGCTCAGTGGTCTAGAGTGCTTGCTTGGGAAAGCTTGGGCGGCTTCAGGGACCTCGGTTCGATCCCCGGCACCACATGCTGCACCAGCCCTACTCTCGGGGCGGGCTGAGCCGGCCATAAAAATGAGTGAATAAACAAACAAAGGTTCTGAAACAAGAAAAATAAATAAATAAATAAATAAATAAATAAATAAATAAATAAATGAAAATGTTCCAAAGAGAAAAATTTCGTACAGATAAGCAAGACTCACAGAATAGCAAAATGAAAATAAAAATTTCTTATGACATATCTTAATCAAAAGCTGAGATAATCAAAAAATAAAAAAGAATAACAAACATTGCAGGACACAAAAGAATAAACAAATTTTTTAAAATCATTATTAAAACACTTCCAAAGAGAAAAAAGTCTCAATGTTAACTCTTGTGAGGACTAACGATAACTTCTAATTAAAAAGTTTGAAACCACAATAAACATCACTGAAATTCAGCATATGTTTAGTAGCTACTATGAATAATTGTATTACAATGTCAAAAATTCTCAAAATCTTCAATGAAATTGAAAAGGAGGGAGTACTTCCAAACTCATTTCTGTAATCTGGCATCACTCTGATGCCAAACCAGACAAAGCCCTAGCCCAAAAAAATTACAGAGCAATTTCCTTAATGATCATAGATACAAAAAGATCTTAATAAGATATTGCCAAATAGAATGTAGAAATAGTTAAAGGGTCATACATCATTATCAAGTAGGGTACATCTCAGGGTTGCAATGCTGGATCTATATAAACAAATATCAGAGACTCCATGAAAATGGATAAGTGAGATGAACAGATATTTCACAAAAGAAGAAATACAATAGGCAATAAACATAAGAAGACATGTTCAGTATTTCCAGCCATTAAAGAAATGCAAATAATAAGATTTTTGTTATACCAAACAGTACGGCAATCATCAAGAAATCAAGTAATAATAGAGGCATGAATTCAGTGAAAAAGGGATGTTTCCACATTGTTAGAGAGAAGCAATCCAGTATAACTATAATGAAAATCAGAATGGAGATATTTCAGATATTTGGAAACAGAAATTCCACTTGACTGAGAGGTTCCCCTCCTGAGTATTTTCTGAAAAGAGCTAGAGATGTATTGCAGAAGTACATGCATAACAATGTTTATAGAAGCACAATAATAATAATAATTTATTATTATTAATTATTATTTTGTATTTTATGGAAGGGTTTAGAGGATGTTCAGGGTCTCACTATTAGATCAGACTTGTCAGATACAAAAGTTATATATTTTTTATATAGGTCTTGCTTTATCTTAGCCTTAACCATCCAGAAGAAAAGTTTAACCATGTGATATAAAAAGTAAAGCCATATTAACATTCTGAGCTGTAAAAACCTCAAGTCAAGAGCTTCCAATATTTCCAGTTCTGCTGATAACCCACTACTGTTATGAATTATTGGACTGTACATATAACTACCTCTGAGTTCAATGAGAAGAAATATTTGTACTAATAGTGTTCAGCAAAGTTATCAAGTCTGTATTTTGTACTTTGAGCAAATACTATGAAGACAACAATGTGCATTGTATTAATTATGGTGGCTGTCCTACTAACATGTTTTGAAACTATCTCATTGTTATTTCTTTTTTATTAAAATTAATACAGTTTTTTTAAAAAATCCAAAAAGAGATTAATAACAAATGGTGGAGAAGCTGCAGGAATAAAGAAACTCTTCTCCTCTGCTGCTGGGAATGTAGACAATATAGACAATACAACCATTATGAAAATCAGTGTAGAGACTTCTAAAACACTAGCACTGGAAATTCCATTCAATTTAGCTATTCCTCTTCTGGGAATTTTCCCAAAAGTTCTTGAAACATCATATCATAATGATATATGTATCTCCATGTCATTAGTAGCTCAATTTATCTGTGATAGCCAAGTCTTAGAAACAACCAGATTGGGGCCCGGCAGGATGGCTCAGTGGTCTAAAGCGCCTGCTTGGGAAAGCTTGGGCAGCTTCAGGGACCACGGTTCAATCCCTAGCACCACTTGCTGCACCAGCCCTGCCCTCGGGGCGGCCTGAGCCGGCCATAAAAATGAGTGAATAAACAAACAAAGGTTCTGAAACAAGAAATAAATAAATAAATAAAAATTAAAAAAAAAAAAAAAAAAAAAAAAAAACAACCAGATTGCCCAACACCTGAGGAATGGATGAAAAAGATGTGGTATTTTTATACATCTTTTTAATGGAATAGACTTCATCTTAATTTCAGTGGTGGTTACATAACTCTACACATGTAGCAAAATTCCATCAGCCTAGGTGCACTTTATACTACTGCTAATTTTTTGGATATTATGTTGTACTACAGTTACATTACATACACCATATTGGGGGAAACTGACACATAACTCTTGTATAATCTCTTTGTAACTTTGTGAAAATCAATAGTGATATCAAAAAAGATAAGCAAAGCTTTATACAGCACACTAATATTATAAGCAGTTAAGTTAGGTAAAAATTGATGTACAGACAGAGAGAGCCTGGGCTCTCAAGGAAGTCAGTGGAAAATGAAGACTTCAGAATTGTGGCTGGAGGCACAACTGAAGGCCTGGCCTCAAGACAGAGATGCAGCAGCCAGCCCTCCATGCTCCCTAAGGGATAAGCCATATCCTGGAGTTATATCCTTTGGTTAGCACCACCTGGGCAGGAAACCATCCAGAGAGTAAGCCATTTGCTACGTGAATGACCAGAACACTCTGACCCATCTCCCCACAAATGCCTTTGTTCTTTCCATGTGCCCTTGTTATGTGACCTGCTTCCCAATTAGATCATTATTACCTAAGAAGTTTCCCTAGTAATCTTATAGGTTGACTCTGGTTTGACCCACCTTGTATCTACCTACTTTGTGACTTCATTGTATAAATTACCCTGACAAAGGCCTTAATGGCAACACACTTACAAGAGCCCTCCTCTCTCTCGGGAAGTATCTGTCAACAAAGCTTTCTTACTTTTAACCTCCATAGTACCCTGAAATTCATTCTTTTATATCAAGGGATAGGAACTTGGCATACCTGATATGGATAAGGTTGTGAGTCGTATTTCTCCTATATCACTAATAGCAAAAGCCACTTACTTGGCATGCATCTCTTTTCCCTTTTAAGGAACCAGCACATAACATTCTTGGAGTTATGGCACCATTGTAAACTTGAGGTGTATTGCATGTTTCAGTGTCTATGAGATTGATTTGTACTTGACGAAGATGATTCTGAGTGTATCCTGAAAGGAAAAGGGTCTTTGATTTTCCAGATATACATATACTTTGTAAACCTGAAGAAAGTCTTTAATAAGTATTAAATAAGAAGCAATATTTAATCTTACAATACGTATGGTTTAAATATACTAAAATTTAAGAAGATAATTCTTTCCTAACTAGAAAGTTCTGCTACATAGAGAAGAAACTAAAGTTGTTTAGTAGGTTCTTCTCTACTGTCAAGACTACAAAGAAATTTTGTTTGGAGAGAACACTGGGTTTATGATTACCTGGTCTTCATCTGTGGCTGTATCAATGATCTTTTATCTCTTAAACTGGCTAGTTCTTCAGCAAAATATACAATGGCTATATGTTTGTTCTTTCAAATACCTTACCAGGAACATTACTATACTAATTATGTAATTAATAATAAATGAAGGCAGGAAATAATTTATATATATTCTAAATGAAACCAAGCTTAACTTAGCTCTGGTGCATATAATCAGCCAGCCAAGTAACCAATGTATTTTTGGATAAGAAACAAAACAAAACCTTAAATGCCTTGAAATCACAAAGTAAGTCAGTAGGATCTGAGTTGCTCTTTAAGTGCCTACCATTATTTTGAACTACTCCAAACCCTGTCACAAACAGCTCATCCCCTGAGCGGAACTCATGGGTGGCATCAGGGAGACAAATTCTATGCACTGCATTTGTATAAGGAACAGGGCTAGAAAGCTCTGCAAGAGAAATATCATAATCATGCAATGAGTGTTTATATTTTTCATGGACAATTATCCTCCGGAGGCCTCTTTTCATTGTGGGAGGATTTATTGTTACTCCAAAGGAAGCAGTCCATTTGGCTGGGTTCTTATACCTAAGGAGAAAAAATAAAGAGTAAATTCTATTTTATTGTGCTGTCAATCTAATCATTTATATGAAATAGCTTAGTCCAAAGTTATCAATATAAGTTTTTCCTTTTTAAAGGAATAGTTTCTATTAAAATAAGTTTTTTCGCCGGGCGTGGTGGCTCACACCTGTAATCCCAGCACTTGGGAGGCTGAGGCAGGAGGATCGTTGTGAGTTCGAGACCAGGCTGGGCTACAAAAGTGAGCTCAAAGCCAGCCTGAGCTGCACAGTGAGACCCTGTCTCAAAAAGACAAAAAATAAATAAATAAATAAATAAATAAATAAATAAAATAAGTTTTTTCTAACGTGAGAATCAAGGTCAGGGAGCAGAGCAGGTAGAAGAGCCAACAAGGCATGTGTGTAGATCATAAACTCCAGAGCCTGTAGCCTTTTGGTGTTATTTGGTAACAACGACTCCAAAGCTCACAGAAATAATATCCTGCACAGAACTAAAAAGTTACCTTTCTTCTATGTGCTTGATAGCCTCAATGCACATGCATACACATTTCTCTGGAGACCATAAAAGCTATGCAATAATTAAATGAAGCATTATTGTTTTGTACCATGTAGATATTTGACACTAGGTTGAAAAGTTTCATATTCCTTAAGATAGAGCTGGTAATTATATTTAGTTATGCAATTTGCTACTTTCCAGTTTATTCATATTTAATTTAGTTTGCTTCCTCCATGGAATTTGCCCATTAAGGTAAATCCTATAATCTGTTCAGCCTCTGTCTCCAGTAAAGATACTCAGTTCTCTTTGATATCAAGCTTTAACTATGAAGGCACTTTAAAGTTTGTGCTTTCTTTGACAAACTGTTGTATGTTTATCAAAGGGTAACTTATTTATTTCTTTCTATTTAAAAAAAAAAATTTTTATGTTATGGCTGGCTCAACCTGCCCTGGGGGTGTGGCCAGCACAGCATGTGGTGCTGGAATCAAACTGCGGTCCCTGTGTTTGTCTGTTTGCCTAAGCAGGCACTTTAGAACTCTGAGTTATCTCATCGGCCCCTGAATAATTTACTTAAAGAATTATACCTTGACACCATTTTCAATTCTAAGACACAAAATTTTTCACTAGGTTGAAGTGACTTTAACTCTCTTTTGTGATACCTACTTGTGAATAGGAAAACCATGCCCCTTCTCTTATTTTAAGGAGGGAAAGAAAAGTAATAAAAATGATACAGAATTTCAAAACATGATGCTAGGAAATTAACAATGGTTATATTGCATATTGTTATCTTCATACTAGTTGCTCAGACTACAAGATGTAGCACACGAAATTGATCAATCAATGCAAGCATTAATTGTTCCTTTAATGGACTAACAGAAATTGGTAGTATAATTATCTTAGCTCTCTTGGGTGTGTATGTGAGTGTGTTTATACTTTTCCCCCTTTTTTTCCCTTCTCCTTTCCCCCAACCCAGTTGATCTTTCCTTTTAAGCAGTTTCTTTCCCTTCAGAATATCTACTGTACCTTTGTATCTTATTTACTCTTTCAATGTCTTACACAGTGCCCTTTGTTCACCCCCAATCATTCCCAAAGTTAGGACTTACGTTTGAAAGCAGTGAGCAGCACTCACAAGCCATGAACCATTGATTAGAGTTGCTCCACAGCGGTGGACCCCATTCCACTGCAGACTGGTTTGCCATGGCCATTCTCCCTCTTCTACCTCTGTACCACCAATAATCCTGACACTCTCCTTCAAAGATGGAGTCCTCCGGGTCCCACAGCCTTTAAAGTCAGATGACACATTCATTAAGAGACATTTCTTTACAGTGTGTTACTAGTGTATATCCACAGTCCATAATGAAGACATTCATTGTGGGTAGGTGGTGCATGTACTTGACATTTCTTAATGTTGTTTGACATCCCCTTCCCCCACCTTCCCACATCTCTTCATCCCCTTCTCATTTGCCAAGCATCTATCTCTTTATTTTCTATTGTTCTTTTATTTTGCTCTTTGCTCTTTGATTAATTTGTAATTTAGGATTCTCATTTTAGAGAACCCAAAACATTTTAAAATAAATCTGAAGAAAATAGGTATAGAAGGACCTTAGCTCAGCCGGACAAAAGTCATTTATTACAAACCTCCTACCATCATAATATTAAACATCAAGAACAAAGGAAGGATGTACACTGTCAGTGCTCCTGCCCAAAATAATACTCAAAACATTAACCAGAGCAAACAGGCAAAAGAAAGAAATAAAAGGGATGTGAATATGAGGGAGGAAGCCAAATTATCTCTATTTTCAGGTGACACATTCCTTTACATAGATGGCCCAAAAAATTCCACGAAAAGACTTCAAGAATTAATAACCAAATTTAGCAATGTAACAAGATTAAAAAGTCAATGTACCAAATCAGTAGCATTCTTATATAGCAATAATCAACCCATTGAGAAAGAAACTAAGAAAATACCAGCCACAATAACAGCTATCTTTTTTTTTGGCTTTTTGAGACAGGGTCTCACTGTGCAGTTCAGGCTGGCTTTGAGCTCACTTTTGTAGCCCAGGCTGGTCTCGAACTCGCAGCAATCCTCCTGCCTCAGTCTCCCAAGTGCTGGGATTACAGGCGTGAGCCACCACGCCCGGCAATAACAGCTATCTTAAGCATCAATCTGTGTTACCACATACTAACTTCTTGTACTTTGTTCAGTTAACAAATGTTCTCTCATTTTCATATCTTACTGTAGACCTTAATTGTTCTAATAGTGAACTTCTATTTATCTTGTAAGATTTAACTCAGGCATTATTTCTCCTACGATGATTTTTCCAGTTCCCCTGCCTCCATATTGGTTCAGTTATAACTTCTTTGATTCTTTTTAACAGCAAAGCACATTCTATGCTTGTGTATATATTGTGTGTGCATATATATATATAATATTATTCATCAGCACTGTTTATATTATGGCTTCTCAGCTTTGGCACCTCTGACATTTGGAACCATGTAATTCTTCATGAGATCAGTTGGTTTGCACATCCCTGAGTGGTGCAGATGGCCCCAGCCTAGCGCATATTAGATATCACCAATAGCACCGACAATCATAAAACTTACAATTATGAAAAAATTCTACAGTGGTACATGATATGTTTGACAATAAAACTGCACTTGGCTGAGAATTGTCATTTTGGAACTGCATGGTCTCCTGAATCTAGTCCCAGCCTATGTGCTATTTTAGGCTGAGGTCATATTGTAACCTTTTGTACTCCTATTATCTAACACATGTGTCATTTATATAATGGGATTATCTTTTGGCTCCATAGTTAATAAACTGATAAAGTAATAAATATTCCTAACTGGTAAATAACACAGTTCCCTCCATTTCTAAAGGTAAATGTAATATGCATTGATTCTGCAACTAGCAAATGTCTTCTCTGAATCCTGGTGGGCTACTCTGCTGTAAGCAAAGGAAAGATTAGGCCTGGAGTCCAAACTTTGATAATATGGTTAATGGCATTTTAATAAACATATTAAACTTACAGTTGTTCAGATAGCTATCTGATTCTGTCTTGTTGATTTCTGAAACATACAGAAATGATACAGAACAATGTCAGTACATCAGAATGGCAATATGCCTCTGAGTATTTCAAATACTAGAAGTTCACTAAATTCTATTTTAAATTAGTACTTTGCAATTATAAAGAAAACAACATGGTTAGCTTATCATACACATTGTATTTTCATTGCTTTGCAGAGGCAGAAGAGATATAAACAATACACTTTAAACTTTAGTGTGTTTACTAATCAAAGGAAGCATGCTTGCAATGTAAATTTGTTTCCTTCTCCAGTAATTATGATTCAGTTGTTTTATATGGAAAGTCCAAGTACAGGGGGTTGAAGAGATAGCGCAGTAGCCTAAGCCCCTGCCTGACAAGCAAAAGGAGCAGACTTCAATTCCTGGTACCACATGCTGCGCCAGCCCTAGAACTCTGGGTGCACTGTGTGGGCCCAGAAGCACAGGTGGGTTAGCCCACACCTTTTATTCTAGTGTTAGAGAGGCTGAGACAGGAGGATTGTTAAGGGTCTGAACTGCATAGTGAGACCCTGTATCCAATTAGAAAAGAAAGCCCTGCCCCCAGAGTGCACTGAGCCCGTGATGGAGATTAGGTGTGGTGGTATGTGCCTGTAATCCCAGTGCTTGGGACACTGAAAACAGGAGAATCACTACAAGTCCAATCTATATAGTGAGACCCTATAGACCATTTACCAAATACATATAAATCCATCAATGAAACAGCATTATCGCTTTCTACATCTTCTCTGTGCTATGGCTTTAAGAAGATGTTGTACCCTCAAATTGCCATTTGACTGGAGCCAATAACTCCTCACTTGTTCGACTACTCAGAAGTCGAACCCTGACACTATGCAAACAGTAACACAAACAACAAATGCATGATACTATAAGTTCTCGTGTTTTGTGATCAAACAGATAGCCAATGATAAATGTGCTCTCTGAATACTACATGATGGATAAAGTCAATGGAAATACATTAATCTGGTAATTTCTTTTTTAGTATTGACTTTCTGGAAATGTGTGTTCTAAAACTTTTCTTTTTGGTTTTCTCCATATAGTTGTTTGCAAGAAAAATAACAAACACAAAGCACTGACTATTTAACAAGTTTTTAAGAGAACTACCTTTGATTTCTTTGTCTCAGATACCTTGTTCTCTTTCTCTCTCACTTTCTCAAGCTCTTCCTTGGTAAAGTCCTCCATGTATGTCGGCACTTCTGCCAAAGTGGTCTTCACAGAGGTATAACTTGTGTGCCCACCCTGGGTCCCATGCTTAGGGTGGTTTGGTGTTTAGCTTTGCTGTTGATATACAGAAACTCTAAAAATTTAGCCTATAATATGTTTGGGAGGGAAGTCTAGCAGGATTAGAGTAGAATGAAAACTGCAGAGAAAGATATTATTTTTGCCACTTTATTTGTATGCATCATTTGCAATGCAGATTCTGAAAGTAAATTCTCATAGATGCAAAAAATGTGGGGGAGTTCAGCAAGACTCCAAGCAAGGTAAATGTGTTGTGCCTGTCGCTAAGAAAGATGTAGCGACTGACAGTCCCAGGAAGCCATATGTCTGTTTAGATCAGAACATACTTAAACCAGAAAGAAAGCAAAGACATGCTAATAAACACAAATGAATGTGAGATTCTGTTGTTTCCTTTTTGCTCCTGCTACTTCTGTAGATTATTCTTGCTGCAAATAATGACATAAAAAGATAAGGAAACCCTGAATTCCCTTCAGCCCCTTCTCATTCATCAGTGAGCTGAAGGAAGAGAATGCTGGTAGACTATGCCATAGAGAAAAAAAGAAATAAAAGTGGTTAATTTCTTTCTTGTGCACTATTTTCCTTGTAAGGGAACAAAGTGAAATGTGATCACTTTTTCTGGTTTTCCAAAAAAAAAAAAAAAAAAAGGCCTGGTACTTTCACTTTTCAGTAGAGTATATGGATTATGCAGGTGGCCCTGCTATTGATAAAACCTTCTCCCTCCAATAGTGTCTTAGCCCTTCATTTCTGCTGAAGATCTCATAATTCCGACTCTATAAGAGAGTAATCCCATGGCTGTTCAGTTTTTTTTTTCCTATAGTTCTTAAGCAAATGAATAAACAAACAAAACACAACAAAAAAGTCTTTTGTCCTTTTGATGATAATTGCAAAAATACATACAAATAAATCATACTTTCTTTAGCAAATGGTCTAAAAGAAGCTATAGCAAGATATATTAATGTTATATAAAAGCAAATGTGTAAATAATATGATCCATTATATCTATATATTATATTTATAGAATATAAAATAGAAGCATTAAGAAAAAGAAAAGAAATATACAAAGTAACTTCCTCTATTCAGAGATGAATTATACAACCAAAGGTCCAATATGGAAGAATGTGCCTAGGGATGAGGGGTCAGCTTGGGTTGGAGGCATACCTTTTTTTTTTTTTTTTTTTTTTTTTTTTTGAAGGTGGCTCAGAAGACTCACCGAGATTCCATTCCCAGTGAGCAAAGAACCTCCGAAACAAGTCGGCTTTATTCAGGAGAGTCAGCATGATAGCGAGTACAATCACCTCAGCAAAGGAGCGCCATGTGCTCAGGCACGAACATGACCATGGTCTCATTAAGGTAAAGGAGGACGACATGTTTAGTCACAAACGCAACCATGATCTCCATCAGCTTCCATCCGAGGCCTTATTCAGGGGTCAACCAACAGCATTCCAAAAAAGGGAGGAAGCAACAAATGGAGAACCCACAGGTCAAGCTGCTCTATTGCAGCTGCCTCTGGGCCCCGTCCATCACACTCCACTTTTTGAAATGCTCATCAGGTTACAGCTGGTTGGGTCTTGCCTCTAGCCTCGGCAGTCTCACTCACACCACAGGCCTGGCTGCTGTGTCAAGTGAGTTTCCAGTGGGCCCAAGGCAGTCCCACTCACATGCCAGTCCTTGTTGCTGGGCCAATAAATGCATTCTTGGTTTTGTCACATTCCGATGCTATAAGACATGTGAACTATGAGTAAAGGAGACTGGACGTGGCATCTTAACTGACATGTTCAAAACCCTTGAGGCAATGCAAACCAAAATTCTCTCAATTCCCCTTATGCTCATCTTGTTTAATTTTGTCAGATCTTAAAACACTCGACAGTTGTACAAATATCCATTTCAAAAATATTGCAAGGTGTGAAAGAAATAAAAACATCAAAAGTAAACATTATTGCAAACTCAGATTTAAAAAAATAGAGCTCAGTAAAACAATGGAAACTATAAATGCCCAATATAGAACACAAATGGGATCCATTAAAGAGACTCAACAGAAATTGAGGAGATAAAAATGCAGGGACCAGGGTTCAATCCCCATGCACCTTGCCAGGGCGCACTGAGGGTTTTTGAGATTGAGCATAGTGGTACATGCCTATAATCCCTGCACGTTAGAGGCTGAAAAACAAGAAGGATCACTATGAGTCCAAGCTGTGTGTTGAATACGGTAATAGAAGATGGAAAGACATCACTTGCTCATGGATATGAAAAACCAATGGTGAAAATGGTCATCGTCCCAAAATTGCTATACATACTTAATGTAATACAAATCAAAATACCGTTAGCGGCAACAGCACTGCCGACGCAGCAAGCAGAGCTGACAGCCTGGAGCTGGCTCTGCGGGATGCTGGGAGCCTTGCAGGTTTCTCCAGCTAGTGTCTGCTAGTACAGTGGCAGTTTAACCACTTGGCTTCAGGGATTTACAGACTTGGAACAATGCTTGTGACTCTGTAGCTTCTCAAAGGCCCCTGGAAGCCTGCTACTTGGAACAGACCAGGACCTCCAGCCCCATGAAGCCCCCAGCTGCACAGAGTGCCTCTTTCGCTCCCGGTGCAGTCACGGTGCACCCCTTCTTGACAGCTGGATGCCCCACAGCTGCCCCCAGCATCCGCTCACCATCCTGCCCATCGACCAGATGACCAGCCACGTGGAGAACGACTACATTGACAACCCTGGCTTGGCTCCCCCCACTGGCCCTAAGCAGACCCAGGGTGGGGCTCCAGAACTGGCCCTGACTGCCGGCCGCTGTGACCAGGATGTCACCCACCACTGGATTTCCTTCAGTGGTCACCCCAGCTCCGTGAGCAGCAACAGTAGTACCTCCTCTGATCAGCGGCTGCTAGACCACGTGGCTCCACCACCTGTGGCTGAGCAGGCCTCACCCAGGGCTGTGCGTGGAGGCATACCTTTAGTGTGCTGCAAATTAGAGTACTTTATCAGGACTATTTCACTTACAAAGTAATGTCCTCTTGGTAGAAGAACCCCAGAACTAAAGAATACTCAAAAAATTAAAATGAATGTCCAAAACTGATATAGAATTTTTTACACAAGAGAAGTAAACAAAACAACAAAAATAAACTTACTTTTAATTTCGACTGAATCAGGATTAACCTTAGGGGGTCCTATTGCACTTTTCAGCTTTTTGTGTAGAACATGTTGAATAATTTTATTAGTGATTTCAGGATCTTCGGTAGAACGGATTCTAAAAATGAGCAGCATATGAGCCAACAGTCCACGTTCCTCTTGACTGTGGACCAAAAGATAAGATAAAGGAATGAAAGAAAGGAGGAAGGGAGAAAGATGAGGTGGAAGAGGAAGAGGGAGGAAGGAAGGAAATGGAACAGAAGAAGGGAAAGAAAGTCGGTTGGTTGATTTATGATAATATCACAACTTATCTTTTCTTGTCATACACACACACACACACACACACACACACACACACACACACACACACACAGAGCCATAAACATTTCTTTCTAGATCCCTATTTTTTCCTACATACAGAAACTCTAAGTCAGCTACCCTGGTAGTAAGGTAGTAGGCTCGTGGTATCCTAACCACCAGAAGGACTCATCAAATGCGTGAATATTGATACAAAAAAGATACTTGTCCACCATTCAAAATTAAATGAAATATGTGGTATATACAAAATCATTTGCACATTTAGCTATTTATTTTATTACTTAAATGCACTGGCTTCTCTTAAATAAGTTTCAGGCTCTCCCGTTTCATCAAGTTGTATGACTTTTGAGACACTATTGTTCAAGAGAAAGTCATAATTAGACTTAAGCCTAATTAGACTTTAGCTTAATTAGACTTAAGCCATATATACTACCTTGGAGTCATCTTGCTGGCTACTCCAACCCTTCTTTCACATTCAGTTCCCTAACACTGCTATTACTCACTAAATACTACACCAACATTTGCTTTCGTAAACTATAAATAGGAACAAGTGAGAACCTTATTTTTTAGATGTGAGATTTTTATATGTTATAAATTTGAATATCTGTCTTCACTGATAGCATTTGCCACTTTTAGAAAGTCAATCTTCCAATACACTCTTATGTGTAGAAGCAGGACGTGCATGTGAATACATGCATTGCGTCCTTATTTTCTAAGCATAAAGAAAAACTGTGTTCATGAAGAGGACACTGGCTAAATGAGCCTTGACACACTTTTAGTAAAATACTGCACTATATAGTCTGTCAAAGATTAAAATAGATCTTTATACAGTCATTTGAAGAATGTTCAAAATAAAATTTTAAGGAAATGTTATTCTGGGATTGGAGTTACTGGGAAAGAGGATTTTACTTTCTATTTCGTATAATATCGCATTACTTGATTTTCTGTAATTTTATACTGCTTTTTTATCAGAAAGAAAACAACACACTCAGATTAATTTTTTTCTATTTCAAACTTTTCACTACCTCACAAGTCTGTACTATTATTTATTCTTTCCTCTTTCTCTTAGTGCTATTCTGACTAAAAACAAACTAAAGCCCCGGTACCACATTCAATTTATCTCGGATCTTCTTTTTTTTTTTTTTTTTTTTTTTTTTTTTTTTTTTTTTTTTTTTTTTTTTTTTTTGTCTTTTTGAGACAGGGTCTCACTGTGCAGCTCAGGCTGACTTTGAGCTCACTTTTGTAGCCCAGGCTGGTCTCGAACTCACAACGATCCTCCTGCCTCAGCCTCCCAAGTGCTGGGATTACAGGCGTGAGCCACCACGCCCGGCTCGGATCTTCTTAATTACAGCAAACCTTCTTAACAGGATAAATACACTCCACTTCCTATCTACTTTGCAGTCCATTTCTTCTCTCTCATACCCAGTGTGTTGTTTTCCAGGGGAACAAGAATGGCTTCTGATGGTCATATTCACTGCAGTGTTTTGAGCACTTACATTGCTTGGCCTTAGGAATACCTGTTGATTCTATGCTCCTCTTGAAGCTTCTTGTCTTTAGCATGAATGATGTCTCTTTTGGAAATTTCCTTTCCTCCCTTTCCTCTTCTATTCTAAAGAATATTATTTTCTTTTTTTTCTCTACACTGTTGTTTTCCAAACTATCAATATCATCCCCCTTTTCTGAGAAATTGATACTCTCATATTTTCACTTGACCATGAGCAAACATATCTTCCGCTAGATCTGTACAGCCTTCATAACGTCAGACTTATTTTTCAGGCTCGTGTTCTCCCCTGATATCCTAACGTGTCTAAAACTGTCTACACATTCCCAAGAAATTCTCACTTCCTACTGTTGCAGTATGAGAAGAAAGAATAAAAAGTAGCAGCAGAAACAGTCTACTGGAATGAAGAGGTGAGCAAATAGAAAAGTGACTCCAAAAGCAGATGGAATATGTGAGCCCTGAGGAGCCTGCAAAAGGGAGCATGAATGGTGACTGCCAGGTTTCTCAGTAAAGTGCCTGGATTTTCCTGAAGTCAGTGAATTTTCTGTGGAAAATTTTCTTTGTTCATGAGCAATCACATAGTCACAGAAATCAGAAAATGAGTTAGGACTAGGGCTAGAAAATGGAACTCCCATATTAATGAAGCCATGCAGAGTGGAAATTTAAAGATAGGAAAAGGAGAGGCAGACCCAAGTACAGACATTATCTAAAGAACAACAGAGGCCAGAATTTTCAGAGGAAAGTGGTCAAAGTAATATTTTGGAGATGTTAAGTAAGTAACAAAAATAACTCTTAAGAGTTTTGTCCATAGAATAATACTGCAAACAGTTTTACTTTATTTTTGAAAAAAGCAAAGAAATAATTTGCTTTAAGAGAATTATTTAAAATCTGAATGTATTACCTTATTTAAAATCTAATATTGTGAACTTGTCAACTTATTGTTAGTTTATTGACAGATTTTGTATTCATTTGGAGCATAGGGAGGTAGAATAGAAGAAAGCAAACAAAAATTATAAAGAAGAGAACTGAGAGCTAAATACAAATCTCTACGGTACTGTTTTCTGCAGGGAACTCTGCAGCTAAGCCAAGGCATATGTGTTAGGCTACCGAGGAGCAATGTTATTGCACAGGCATGGATTACACCGTCTCCAGCAAGCTCCTTGCCAATGCTCACCATCAGAGTCAGACGGTGGGTGAGGGACACTGTAAACAATGACTTACATAGGACAGATGTGAAATAAATGTTTGTTGAATACAAGTAGGACATTAATATATATATATGTATATATATATATTAATATATATATATATATATATATATATATATATATGGTGACCAAAATAATAGCCTCAGCTTTAAATGGAATAAGAAGTTAACATTTTAGCTCTACATACCTGAACCTGAGAATGTGAGACTTGATAAGTTCTCCTTTCAGTGGATATTTATTAAATGCATTTTTTACCTGTTCAGAAATATTTAAAATGTGTCAGTAGGAACAATTTACTGGTATTCTACAAGTTAATTCAAAGCTCCAGGGAAATATTTTTTAAAAAGAAGCAATGCTGCCAGCCATTCCACAGTGTGCTGGACCCGAGGAGCTTTCCCAGTCTTATGCCCAGCAGTGCCTGTCACACGTGCCTAGGCACGAGAGGGGCGGGGAGCACAGTGAGGCCAGAACTGACTGCTGTATGACTGAGAAAGACATCAATTTTTAAAAATTTTTAAAAATCTTAAAATCCAGGGGCTGGGGAGATAGCTCCGAGACACAAGTGCCTGCTGGGCAAGTGCAAGGTCGTGAGTTCGAACCCTGGTCCCACAAAAAAAGAAAAAATAAAATCTTAAAATCCAAGTTGAAAAGCAAACATCAGTATTTAAACTTTGAAGTAAGGAATTTCCTTGTAGGTAGACAGAGACAAAATAGTTGAATGAAATGCTATTCAATGAAATAATGTTGTCAAGTGATACTGCAGGTGTAGTTACAGTGTCCCATGGTTCTCAGAATGAATGAACAAGTTGCTAAACATTCCTGGATGGTGTGTCCCCAGACAAGCACCCAGAGTGGTCTTAGAAAACCTTAGGAGCTGGGATACCTAACAAACGTGTGTGAGCATTATTCAATAAGATAGAAGCAGCCGGGCGTGGTGGCACACGCCTGTAATCCCAGCACTTGGGAGGCTGAGGCAGGAGGACTGGTGTGAGTTCGAGACCAGCCTGGGCTACAAAAGTGAGCTCAAGGCCAGCCTCAACTGCATAGTGAGACCCTGTCTCAAAAAGACAAAAAAAAAAAAAAGATAGAAGCACATAGTTTTGATTACATTTCTTATAAGTAGTACTTGTAATAAACTTAATTTTTAAAATTAGAAGTAAGTTGGTGCATGCCTGTAATCCCAGCATTCGGGAGAGTGAGGTAGGAGGATCATTACAAGTTTAAGAACAGCCTCGCCAGCCTGAACTACATAGCAAGACCTGGTCTCACAAAAACAAGGAAAAAAAGTCTTTTCATAGGTGTTCATGATTTGCTCTTGGCATATACAGATGTAAGCAGGATTTGAACTCCTCAGCAAGATAGTCAAATCCTCTGAATTTCATTTTGCTCATTAGTTTCTCAGAGGGAAGGAGTATGGCCATGCTGTTTTAGACATGATTTGTGTTTCTCCTAAGCTTTCCTTGTTAAAATTTAATCCTCACTGTGAGGTATTAAAAAATAGTATAAGTTTAAACTGACCATGATGTTAAGAGGTAATACATTTGGGCCAGATAGCTCAATGAACTGAAGTGCCTGCTTAGACAGAACTCAGAGGCCAGGGTTTGATCCTTGGCATGCCTTGCTGGCTCCACCTCTGGGGCACACTAAGATGAAGATTGAGACTGGACATGGTGGCACATGCCCATAATCCCAGCACTTGGGAGGCTGAAAGAAGGAGGATCACTATGAGTCCAATCTATGTAGTGAGACCCTATAGACCCTGTACCAAATACATTTTTTAAAAAATAAAGATAAAGCATTTAGAAGGTGATTAGAATTAGATAAGATCATTAGGTGTAAGCCCCATAATTGAATCCTGGGAGTCGCATAAGAAGAGGGAGAGAACAGAAGAGACCCACATATGTACACCGCCTCTTTTGTCATGTTATGTGCAGGGCTACCTGGAGATGTTGTCTATAAGAACATCACAACAGATGTGGTTCTAAGAGCTTCCACCTCCAGAACCATCAATTAAAATAAACCCTTTTTCTTAATGAAGTAGTTGACCTCTGCTATTTAATTATAGAAAAATTGATATAAATCACTTCTAATCTGTTCTAATTCAAGATATTGACACTAGCAGGCATTTTGAAAAATATATAACTTAACATATCAATTGTCATATAAGGAAGGGTGTCCAGAAGAAGAAAAAAATGTGCCAAGTGGCACACCATGGTTCACTGACAGTGTTACAGTTAGAGGTTCTTTATAGTTAGAGGAACTTCTAGTTCAGTGTCCTTTCTGTCCTATCATTCATTAATTACTTCGCAAAAAGAAAGTCTAAATTATTCTTTATATATTCTGATAATGATAAGCATCTAGCACTCAGGTCTTATTCTTTGGTTTAGAATGCTAATTTTTCAAGTTCCTCAAATATTTGATTCAATTCTCAATATAAATAGTACTTTAAGGATATGGTTGTGTACCCAAGGGGATCTGCAGATGCATGTACCAAAATTTGGTCCATAGTTACATTTTTTGAAAAGGTAAAACCCTATTCATGTATGTGGCTGAATAATCACTATCTTGGCTCAGAGTTTCTTAGGAAGTCTACAGTGCAACGACCATGTTTGAGCCGCCCTCACATTCTCAGAGTTTCCAGAGTCTACTAATCAAAACTGTGGCAGCACTGAAGGAAAGGTGAGTAGGAGGGGCATAAATGAATGATTAAAGACCACTTGGTTGGTTAAAAGATACACTCTTCTATGTTATGTAGTGTTAATTTTGTCTTATAACACCTATGTGTAGCCTCTTACCATTTTGCAATGGTATGCAAAGATCAGTTGCGTGGGTTTTTAGAAGATACTAAAATAGGTGGTAAAAAGTGACAACAAGGACTCTGAAAGTAGAGAAAAAATACTTACCATTAATTCAATTCTCTGGCTCATTTCTGTGAAATTCTTGGAACCCTCTCTTCCAAACTCATCATATACTTTGTCACTTGTAAATGGCAATGTGCTATAGTAATTGTAAGTTTTCCTTTGATCTACAAGAGAGAGAGAGACAACAACCCATAATAACTCTTATCAGATGTGTATAAAATACCATTAACTGTAATTCCATTTAGTGGCTGCTGGAAAGACTAAGACAGAAAGGAATGCTCCTCACCCAGGGCATCATGTTTGTCATCTTTCTCCAGGCTTCTCTCAGAAGAAAAGACAACAGCATTCATCATCATGTGATTTAGCATGCAGGAGCTATAAGGACTACCTGGTGTTCTTGGGGTGTTGTGCAAACATGGCCCTGTAGGTGAAGGCCGAGTACTCATGTGTTTTTCACTCCTAAATCACAGGGATGGCAAGCATTGCTACCTGAGCACATAAATAAGGATGTGTTAGAACTTTTCTAAGGGTGAATGCCTTTTCTGAAATGTTTCAGCAGCAGGTTTCTCTCCAGTTCAGTAAAAGATACATCAGTTCTAGTCACAAGCACCTAGGGTGAGAAAATCTGCTTTAGCTAAAGAGGTAAGAGTAGGAATTAAAGTGTTAGGAATTCTGAAAAGAGAAATTTAGGAGGTTGGAACTACTTGTTGTCAGAGGCTCCCAGTGGCACTGTTATTTCACCTTTTCCACTGTCACTCCAATGCTTTTCTCCCAGTACCCTAGAGGTGTCTTGTGTGGTCCTTAACCACTATCTCTACTCAGCATTTAACTTAAACTTCCCATATTGTGGACCTACTAATGACCTAGGACAGTACAAAATTTTCCTCTTCCCTCCTACACATGAAACAAGGACAGAATCATAAGAGATTCATATAGTTATTCAATGAATATTAACATTGGCTACTCTCTGTGACAGACACTAAGAATACAAAAATGTCCAGGGAGTTGCATATAGTTATTATAGAAAAATGACCATCCACATCCAATCTCCCTCTCTTCTTTCTATTCCTTTCTTTTCCTGTTCATTTAAACCACAGAAGAAACTGAGACTTTCTGTGACTACCAGTGTCTCAGGCATATTTGTATATCATATTTAATTTGCAATTGCCTGATGGGAAGATAATATGATATATATTTAAAAGTTCCAATCTGAGAAATGTAAATAATTTCCCCAACCCTAATGTGACACAGTCAGAAAACACAGAATTAAGCCAGCGTCCAACTACTAAAGCATAGCCTTTTGTTTTTACACACTGCTTCTTGAACTAGATTAAACCAAAGTGACACAGAAGTTATGGGAATGTTTAGTATAAAATTTACATTAAAAAATTTCTGACAAACATGAAAAACTACAGCTTGGTCATGCGGCAGGCTTGGCAGGAAAAAGTGTGAAGTTGCCCGCTAACCTCTGGAAGGGCCTGATGATAACAGTAATGGGTGAAAGAGTATCAAAGTGGAGACACTGCAAGTAGCACATCCCTGCATGATGATGACCTTAGTGAAAACTGGGGGAGTCTTACCCTTCTACCATCCCTTCATCTCCCTTTTGCTAAATGTCCCTGCTGTGAAAGGCCAAGGTAAGAGAATGTCCCTAACAATGCACGATGCTGTAAACAACCTGATTACCCATCAAGAGATGACTGGGTAAGGAAGATGTGATATCTACATATAATGCAATAGTACTCTGCTGTATTATACAGAATGACAGATTGAAGACATTTACAGGAAAATGGATGTACTTGGAAAATATAATGCTGAGTGAAGTAAACCAGATTCCCAAGCTTAAATATTGGATGGTATCTCTCATTTGAGTGAGGCAAAATACAAACAAAGAGAATAATAAAAAATGGTTAGAAGGGGACAAGGACATGGATCTCTTTCAATAGGAAAGTATTCCAAGGGAACAAGGAAAAAGGGTAAAAAGGCCGGAAAGGAGAAAAAAGCCAAATGAAGATATGCCATATTGCATAATAACCTCAATGCATATAACCCTTATATTGCATAACATGAGCTGAGATTAATAACCTCAACAAAGATGAAAAATGGGAAAAAAGAACTGGAGGAACTAAAGGAAGGGGGAGTGAAGCATAAAAGATTAAAAAGGAAACAAGCTGTGGTGTGTACACGTCGCCATGCTCCAAGATCATTGTGAAGTGTATGAACTGCAAATATGTACTAATACAATTAAAAATTCAAAAGACTGTATTGCTAATGTGACCCCAGATAGTATTGATGCAGATGGTACTTACATATATACTAAAGAGAATGACAGATCCTTCAATAATCAGAAGCCTAACCTTTATGAGTTATTTACTATATCGAATTATTTTAATAGATCATATAAATGAAATATGGTCAAATGTTGGTAATTTCATAGGGTTAGACTATATAAACAACTTATCCATGATCAGTATTTTACTTTGTTCTGTAGACTTAAAATAGACCAGTAAGTACTAGAAACATATTTTAAGCAGCCAGAGTTACATGAACTGTCTAGTTACTCAAAAGCACTGGCAGCATTCATATAGAAGTAATGAAGTTCAGGGCCCAGCGGGATGGCTCAGTGGTCTAAAGCGCCTGCTTGGGAAAGCTTGGGCAGCTTCAGGGACCTCGGTTCGATCGCCGGCACCACATGCTGCGCCAGCCCTGCCCTCGGGCAGGCTGAGTCGGCCATAAAAATGAATGAACAAACAAACAAAGGTTCTGAAACAAGAAAAACAAAATTAAAATTAAAAAAAAAAGAAGTAATGAAGTTCAGAAAAGTCTGAGATGTTTATATGTGTGTCAGAGGAGATGGCCAGGAGCATGAGCACATTCATACTTTCTAAAAGATGTGTGATTCTTAATCTACAATGATGTTACTCAGAAGCAGATTTACCTCCTTTTTTTTTTTTTTTTTTTTTTTTTTTGTCTTTTTGAGACAGGGTCTCGCTATGCAGTTGAGGCTGGTCCTGAGCTCACTTTTGTAGCCCAGGCTGGTCTCGAACTTCACACCGATCCTCCTGCCTCAGCCTCCCGAGTGCTGGGATTACAGGTGTGAGCCACCACGCCCAGCCTTACCTTCTTACCTTATCCAAATCATACAGAAGCAGAAATGGGGCCCCGAAGATTCAACACAGACTACGCACAGAATTCTAAGCTGGGCTTTGTGAAGTAAGGGTCAAAATAATGCCTTTACAAATCCAATCACCTTCCTTTACAGTTGGATACTTGTGTAACAAATTTGTTTGGTTTGGCTTGGTTATTCGGACCTGTTAACACCTAAATAGTAGGTGATGCCACCTACCGTTTTATTAATTGATGTCCCTAAACAGGGCAAGTCCCAAGCATAAGACACACTGAAATAATCATTGCTTATTCAGGTGTACTGTGTGGGCAGTGCAAGGATTGCATTTCTGAACTCATCATCCAAACAACAGGATCAAGAGGCAGGTTATTGGATAAACTTCCCAGGTTTTTCTATGTGCATCTGAGCAGATGTATATTTTTGCAAAACTCAGCTTGGAAAGGGTCTAAGGAGAAAGCAAGGAACATTTCCCTCATAAAAGTCATTAGGCATTTAGCATCACTAGGAAAATTTTTTTGATGAAGTCAGAGAATCCTAAGAAAAATGGTAGGTATGATTCATTTGTGTACTGCTGTGAATCACTACTTACAAAGCACCTAATATGTGTCAGAATTCTGATAAGTTCTGGAATTAAAAATAAATTAACTATTGTCTTAGGCATCTGTAGGGAAAAAAGTGATGATGCTTACAACACGATGGGACACACCAGACTTATGGAACTGTAGAACTATTATTATTTTATTATTATTATTTTGTATTTTAGATAAGGGTCTATAGGGTGTTCAGGGTCTCACTACTAAGTCAGACACCTAGTGATCTGCCTGTTTATAGCCTCCCAAGAGTTGGGATTATAAGCCACCATGCAGAGTCTCAATTGCGAGGTCTCAATTGCTGTCTCAGCGTACCCCAGGGTCAGAGATGGGGCCAGCACAGCAGGCCCAGGGACAGAACCCCTAGCCCCTGCATCTGTATGTAGGTGCTTTAATCTGCTGGGCTCTTTGGTGGCCTCTCTAGAACTGTAAAATTATTTTAGTATTCTTTTTTATTAAAAGCATGATACAGAGAGATCTTTCTTCTTAAAATGAAGATATTTTGTAGTTTAAAAACCTGTATGTGCCAGGGATATTAGCTCAGTGGCATAAGCACCTGCCTGGTAGGTTCAAGGTCCCAATTGAGTCCCTGGTTACCCACCCACCCCCCAAAAAAGAAAAAAAACATGTATGTGGGCAAATTCTACTGCACACATGTTCATTAGCACTTGTACACACACACACACACACATACACACCTATGTTATTTCTTTCCTTAAACTACTTAGAAGTGATACCTTTGCTTTGGAAATTAAGATCAGATTTGTGTGGGGAGTGGACAAAGATAACCAGCTTACAGATCACTCTTTTTGCCTAAAACATGCTTAATTACATTAAAATCAAGCGAGTAGCTTCTATAATTTCAGGACATGGAACATCACAGCATAATCTAGTCACACAGAGAGATATCAAACTAACAGGTCATGGCTAAGTGAACTAATTAAAACCCAAAGTAGCACAGAAGAAAACTTCAGAAGGGTGGTTATATTGGGGAAAGAATAGATCTACAGTTCCCCGAAGACATTTTTAATAACATAGCAACTAGCAGCTCATCTGGTAGTGAGATATCTGATAAACATAGAGAGCGCCAATTATAATTAACCCTCTCAGCGTATCTTGTCCTCTTTAATCACTTACAGCATATCCCAAAATTTTAAATAACAGAAATAGGTGCTTACTCAGCACACTAACATGATAAACATTTCTCCCACTCGAGAGTGCTGAGTCAAGCCTACTGCTCCCTAAGTTGTCATTGGCTTATTTGTATATCAAGACTTCAAGGAGTTAAGTTCTTTTAGTGAACATGATTGTGCTGTGACCTCAAACAACTCAAACACTGGATCCTAGTTAACTGATGGTCTTCCTCAAGGTTCAATTATCACTTACTAATTAATATGAAAATGAGTATACTATTGCCAGCAGGAAGCATTGCGACATCAAAGGCAGAAGAATCTTTGTGGCTTTGTGAGATTAAAAGAGGAGCAGAAGAGGTAAAGATTTCTTTGTATTGGTTGTACAAATGAATCCTAAGGAATAAGGAACAAGCCTGAGGCAAATCAAAGCAGGAAGTGAAATGAGGAAATGCGTGGGCTAAATCCCATGCTGCCTGGGCAGCTCATACTTACTGTATCTCACGTAATGAACAGTGAGTCCGATGCACACTGCCAGCACAATCAGGGATAGGAAGCTGATGAGGCCAATAACCCAGGGCTGCACACAGGCTCCTTTCTTGGCCCTCAGCACAGCTCGCCTACAGAAGAAAGCGCATGCAGTAGATAGGTTATATCACAATGAGCAGCATATCTATACTGCAGGTAAAACACAGAGTTCTGGAGAATGAAGGATGTTCAGCAGGTAGTGCACTGCTGAATTTAGGACATAACCTGATACCCAGCTGCTGAGGCCCATCGTGGTTCAGGCTGCCTATCCTGAGACAAGAATTTTGCCTCAATCTCCTCACCTATAAAATAGAGGTTAGAACTCGGGAGGCTGAGGCAGGAGGATTGGTGCGAGTTCGAGACCAGCCTGGGCTACAAAAGTGAGCTCAGGACCAGCCTCAACTGCATAGCGAGACCCTGTCTCAAAAAAAAAAAAAGACAAAAAAAAAAAAAAAATAGAGGTTAGAGTAAGAGTACCTATCTGACAGGATTACTGCAAGGATTAAAGGTATGGTATGTACAGGGACGGCCACGGCTCCTGCCATGTGGCAAGTACTGTATAATTAGCTATTTTTTATCAAGCCAGCAATATACAAGCTATGAGACAGCTAAGTATCTGCTTAAAGCCTTTTTTAGCACTGTGGCATTTTATCTATCTATCTATCTATCTATCTATCTATCTATCTATCTATCTATTTAGTATGTTAGGGAAGGGTCTACTGGGTGTTCACACTCATAGTGATCCACTTGTTTACAGCCTCCCAAGAGCTGGGATTACAGGTGTGAACCACCACACCCAGTCTCAATTGCCCTCTCAATGGGCCCTGGGGGCAAAACCAGCACAGCACTGGCCCAGGGATTGAACCCCCAGCCCCTGTACCTGCTTGCAGGTGCTTTAATCCTCTGACCTATTTAGCCAGCCCTTCTGTCATTTTACACAGGCTACAAAATTCACTACAACTCAAACCATTCCAGTTTACAGATAGAACTCCTAATATTGTTTTCCTCTTAATTTTGTGCATTAATTTCAAATAAAATTTGGAAGATGTACAAAAGATTATCAGAGTTTTTTTTATAAAAACCTGAGTTTTTGAGCTAATATTTACCTTGAAGTTTGAGTGATATTCCATGAATGTTTTTCTGCATGAGATGCCCTCAATATTTCCCATTTATCCTGCCTCAAAAAACACATGCTGTTGAAACATGTTGATCAAGCTGGATTATTGCATTTGATTGATAAGTGACTGTTCCCTTGAATTATAAGCAAACTCAAAAGCTACAGATAAAAACAAGTGAGAGCTAGCTAACCAAGCCAGTCTATGATATCTATGATATCATTATTGTACATTTCTTGAAATAATGACAGGAAATAGAAACTAAGAGAAGAGGAAAGGGATGAAAAAGAGAGAAGAGATAAGAAAGAAGGTAGTGAGGGGAGGAACAATCTCATTGTGTGAATGCATGTACTCATATACAGAAATGAAGCCAAATTTTCTGTTAATCTATATGTACTAATATACATAATTAATTTCTGGAGGTATTTCTTCTGCTGGTCGGTCAGAGAATACATATATGATTTGTCTAGAATACTGCCTATTTGGTGCTGGAAGACTTGAAGCAAGTATAGTTGGTTCTCAAGGTGAATCATTGAGTCTAGAATGGAAACAAAGAAAAGGGTACGTCCAACCCTATCGTTATCAGTTCTGTAACTTGACATTTAGATTCTGAGCTAACTCTCAATCAGTGAGGCACAGGGCACCCATTCCATCTACTAAAGCATTCTGGGACCCACAGAATAGCTCACAAATATGTAAGCCTCTTGTAAACTGCAGAACTTTTCATAATAAATAAATTTTGCTCATAGACATCAAGAGGACACATTTTCTGGTGTCTTGGGTCATGGCCGTTTTCCACATTGGCCACAACTATATTGTCACTACATCCTGGCTACACTTAGCTAGCCACGTTCATCTTTCCCTCCCCAACCCCTTTTATTTCCAGTTCTCCTGAATGGGATTCCAAACACCCGTTCCTACAGTGGCAATCACTGCGGTGTAAAAATGCTCCTCCTCAAGGAGGTTAAGTTATTGTGTACAGTCGTGGTTAAGAAGCTCCTCAAACTGATTTTTGTTTCTGTTTGTTTTCTTTTGTTTAGTTTTTATGGCTGGTTCAGCCCACTCTGGGGCTGAAGCTGACACAGCCTGTGGTGCAATCCCTGCACTTCCTAAGCAGGCACTTTAGACTATTGAGCTATCTCACTGGCCCTGATTTTTGTTTCTGAATGTTCCCTGTTCACGTGTTGCAGAAGAAAGGAGATGCATACAGCAGACACAAGCAAGACATTGGGGAAGGTGTGGGAAGGGTGAGTAGGGCAGGATTTCTCAACCAATGTTAGAGCGTGCTAAGTGAAGGATATGGATTTGTACTTATAGGAAACATGATAAAATTATCAAATACACATGACTATTATATATAACTATGAAAACTGGATAAATTGTACTTGTTCTACAATAATTTAAAGCATAAAAATAAATAATACAGCCATTCAATGGATAAGGGTAAAACTACATATACTAAAATGAAAAAAGTGACTTTACAATCTTTTTATAAAAACTTTAAGGAATAATATGTATTCTATGTCATTGTTTTTATGAAATAAAACTATAAAGAGGTGTACAGGACAAAATACACCAGAGATATGAAATGAAGTAAGAAATAAAAATAGCAATTTGCATTGTAATTTATATTTTAGTATGGTTTTATTGATTTTTTTAAAAAATAACTACCATTATGACTTTTGAATGAAATGAGAGAAGAAGAGAGGTCTCGAGCAAAAAGTAACTGTGAAGAAGCACATGTGTGTGTTTTAATAAAGCCCACCTCACTACCTTGTCCATGGCCCGAGGTTGCCCTGCCTGACCCCCACTTCCGGAGACTACTTGGTGACATGCTGTCTCAAGGGTTGGGAGGCAACAAGGATGAATCATGGGGTTCAGGAAAGAGAGGCCCAGTGAAAAGCTTCGAGCAAACAATTCAAAGTACATTTTTGAATCCTGACACCAGGTCAAGTTTTATGTTCTTGTACTAGCAGATTCAATTTTTATTTTTTCTTCATGAAAACCAAAGACTGGGGGCCCAGTGGGAGGGCTCAGTGGTCTAAAGTGCCTGCTTGGGAAAGCTTGGACAGCTTCAGGGACCGTGGTTCGATCCCCGGCACCACATGCTGCGCCAACCCTGTCCTCGGGGTGGGCTGAGCCAGCCATAAAAATGAGTGAATAAACAAACAAAGGTTCTGAAACAAGAAAAATAAATAAATAAATAAAATTTAAAAAAAAAAAAAAAAAGAAAACCAAAGACTGTAATTCCATAGGCCAGCTAATCTAATCAGTTATGCCATGATAAAAGTGATAAAATACTATATTACTTTGAGTTTCCAAGTTTTAAAAAATCGTTGTTGTTATAAGCTAACTTGAGTGACTCTGTCTTATGCTATGCCAGCATTTTAGGAGCTGCTTGTCCTCTGCCTCACCCTGCTCAACCATAAACTGAGGAATGTGCTAAGCCTTTTAGAGACAAGATAGGACCCCAGGTAGCCCAACCCTCGAACCGAGAATTCACTTAACCCCTGCCCTAGTTGACACAAGTTCTCCTGCCCCAAGACAAACTCTGCCTTTGCCTTTGTTTAATCCGAACTCTGTTCTTACTTTTATTTGACTGAAACTTTGTATTTGCCCTTGATATAAGGTGACTCTGCTATCCTTCTTGTAACCAACTTTGTGATTTGTGATTGTTATATTATGAAACCTTGTCCTCTCTATGAACCCCGACCTGCTCACAGATGTTCTCCCTAATTGCAGGCATGCCTGGTACTGGGTGTACAAGAGCACAGGGCAACTCCCAGGCCCCCCAGCATCTCCGCTCCCTCTCTAACCCAGGTGCCGAGTATCCTACCTGATTACAGACTCAGAGACAACTCCCTAATCTTGTAAACTTCCCCACTCCAATCAGAGACAACTCTTACGTTTCCCCCTACCTCCCAGGGTTGTGATTTCTCCCTTTAAAAATCTTTAAAAAGCACTTCAGCAGGAGCTTCATTCTCCTGACCCACAGGAGAGTATGGCCACTGAACTCAGCTAACAAAGTGCTTCAATATTTTGTTTGTTTGTTTGTTTGTTTGTTTTTTGGGTCTTTGCTTTCTTCGAGACGTGCAACAATTGTATAAATACCACTAAAGATCATTGCAATTATTTTAGGTGAAAATGATGACATCCACATTACTGTGATGTTTGTCACATGATTGTATATTCTGTCCTCAGTCTTTTAAGCAATATTGTCATTAGTCCATATTGGCAAGTTGACATTTGTATGTCACACATCTCAGTTCTTTTTTCATCCACTTCTCCTCCTCTCCCTGCCTGCTCCCTCCTACTTGTGTTCCCCTTCCCAATTACAAAGCTCTGTTCCTATTTTTTTCTCAGTTCTCTTTTTCCATCTCTTTTCCATTCCTTCCCTCCCTGTGTCTGTCTTTTTTGCTCCCTTTTTCATTTGAAAAAGAACCCTTCACTTCCTATTATTTATCTTTCTTATTATTTATCTATATATTGGGTCGTTTTCCCTAGATCTGTGACAAATTTTGGTATTTGGATTGAGATCATGTTAAATGTATATGTCTGTTTTGGAAGTATGACCATTTTGGCTACACTGATTCTTCTTATTCAGGAATATGAGGTGTCTTTCCATTTGAATGTCCTCTTCAATCTCCTTTTTCAGAGTGATGTCATTTTCATTATAGGTATCCTTCATTTCTTTAATGAGGTTATTAATTAATTAATTTATTTATTTATTTATTTAATGTCTTTTTGAGACAGGGTCTCACTATGCAGTTCAGGCTGGCCTTGAGCTCACTTTTGTAGCCCAGGCTGGTCTTGAACTCACCCTGATCCTCCTGCCTCAGCCTCCT
Organism: Myocastor coypus; assembly: GCA_004027025.1. Classification (NCBI taxonomy): domain Eukaryota; kingdom Metazoa; phylum Chordata; class Mammalia; order Rodentia; family Myocastoridae; genus Myocastor; species Myocastor coypus. Next base: position 29,265 of record PVJA010009285.1, on the reverse strand, counting down.
GAGTGCTGGGATTACAGGTGTGCACCACCATGCCTAGCTCAAGGTTAATTCTTAAATACTTAAGTTTTTTTTTTTTTTTCAGAATTATTTATTTATTTATTTATTTATTTATTTATTTATTTATTTATTTTTCTTGTTTCAGAACCTTTGTTTGTTTATTCACTAATTTTTATGGCCGGCTCAGCCCGTCCCGAGCGCAGGGCTGCTGCAGCATGTAGTGCCGGGGATCAAACCACAGTCCCTACAGTTACCCAAGCTTTCCCAAGCAGGCTCTTTAGACCACTGAACCATCCCACCGGGGCCTACTTAAGTTTTCTTGATGTCATTGTCAATGATATTGTTTTCCTAATTTCTCTTTTTAATTTTTAACTATTTATTTATTTAGTTAGTTAGTTAGTTAGTTAGTTGGTTGGTTAGTTAATACAAAGTCTCACTACACAGCTCAGGCTCAGAGTGATACTCCTGTCTCAGACTCCCCAGCATTATGGTTACAAGTGTGAGCCACCATGCCCCATTTCAGTGGCCAGTTTGACCACTGCAACATTTGGTACCAGGGATCAAACCCTAGTCCTTGTACTTTCCAGTCAGGCATAGACTACTGAGCAATCTCTCTAGCCCTATGTTTTCCTAATTTCTTTGTCACTGAATTCTCACTGAATTAGTGTATAGGAATACTATTGAGTTTTGTGCATTGAGTACATATCCTGTTACACTGCTGAATTTAGTTATTAATTTTAGGAGCCTTTTAGCAAATTTTTTTGATCGTTGTAAGTAGAAGATAATGACATCTTCAAGTAATGATAGTTTTACTTTTTCTTTTCCTATATGCATCCTTTTTCTTTCTCTCGCCTGATTGTTATGACTAATGTTTCAAATGCTGTGTTGAACAGGAGTGATGATAGTGGCCATCTTTGTTTCATTCTCGATTTGATTTTATTTTTTTGAGACAGGATCTTGGTCTATAGTGCAGGCTGTGCTTGAATTCATTTATATAGCTTAGGTTGACCTCAAACTCATGACTGCCACAAGCCTCACCTTTCTGAGTTTGGAATTACAGTTGTGTACCACCATGCCCAGCTTTGTTCCTCATTTTAGGGAAAAAATTTTGAGGTTTTCTTCTCTTAACGTTATTTTGGAAATAGTTTCATTGTAAATAGCTTTTATCAGAGTGAGATGAAGTCCTTCTAAAACTATTTTGTTTTAATCATGAGTGGATAGTAGATTTTATCAAAGGTTTTTTTCTACATCTATTGAAATGATTATACAATCTTTGCCCTTGCTTTTGCTTTTGATTATGTGATAGAGTAAATTTATTGATTTGTATGTTGAACCATCCTTTCATTCATGGAATGAAGCTTCTTTCTTAATCATATGACATTTATTTTTAAGCCAATGACCATATTCTATTTTTCTCTGTTATCTTCATTAAGGTATAATTTATCCTTCAGTTCCTCTGTTTGTCTGTCTATCTGTCTATCTATCTATATATCTATGTATCTATCTATCTATCTATCTATCTATGTATCTATCTATCTATCTGTCTATCTTTTTCTCTTTCTCTCTCTTACTTGCTGGTAGCAAGTAATTCAACACTACGTTGCTCTAAATTAGATATGGCTACGAGTCGTGCCCAAAACCTAGTAAGGAGACCACCTGGGGCCCTCTGGAAACTCACCCAGCCCAGCACTGAGACCCAGCATGTGAGTAGAACTTCATCTATCAGAAAGGCCCATTGTGGAACCAGGCAGCAGAACTCTCTGCTTAGAGGTTAGGGGCAACACCCACCCAGCTGATCCAAGAGCAAAACATCTTGCCAGAGTGGCACAGTGAGTGCACCTCCAAGAGCCTCAGCAGGAAGAAGTGGAATAGAGCAGCCAGACACAAGCCACACTCACCTGGATGAGTTTGAACTGGGTAGATTGGACATGGTGTTAAGGGAAGAACTTTACCAAAGCTCTACACCAAAGGTCAGAAGGCAGTGCTATACACAATAACAGAGAAGGAGCAAAATACATTTTCAGGCCCTGAACCCACCAAAAACAAATACAGGAGACAATAGTGTAGAAGAAATTGGAAATCACACATCTGAAATCTCTGATATAATAGCATCTAAAATAAAGAAACAGTTCTAGAAAGGTATAGAAGAAATCAGATCAGAAATAATTTCTGAAGTAAAAAAAAAGAAAAGAGAACTATAATGAAAGAAATACTAAGTGCTTTTAAAGAAGACACTGACAAAAATGCAGATTAGAAAAATGATGGAATCCTTCAATGAGCAACATAGGAAATAGATTGCGTGAAGCAGATTCAAAGTGCTACACAGGAAATTAAAACCTGAACTGCAAGCTGGCAAAACTGCTTGAATAGAATAAAAGTGAAAATAGACTTTCAGACTTTTAAGACACCATTGCAGCTAGTGAAAAAGGTAAGAAAAGATCTCATAAAAACAACTAGGATACAGGAATTTAAAAATAATTCAACATCTGCAAGATGATGCAAAGACTAATAGGGATGAATCAGAAAGAAGGAGCTAATACAAATGATATAAAAAGAATAGGGACAAAAGTAACAATAGAAAACTTCCCAAATATGGGGACACAATCTGACATTCAGGTAAGTGAAGCATATAGAACTCCAAATTACATCAACCCAATTAAAACTACATCCAGACATACAACAATCAAGATCCCAGAAATTCAGCACAGGAACAGTATACTAAAAGCCACTAGAGAAAAAAAATAGATCACATTTAAGGGAAAACCCGTCAGAATACTGGCAGATTTCTCTTTACAAACCATCAAGTCAAGAAGAACATGGATGGCCCGGCAGGATGGCTCAGTGGTCTAAAGTGCCTGCTTAGAAAACTTAGGTGGCTGCAGGGACCGTGGTTCGATCCATGGCACCACATGCTGTGCCAGCCCTGCACTCAGGGCAGGCTGAGCTGGCCATAAAAATAAATAAATAAACAAACAAAAGTTTGAAACAAGAAAAAACAATAGATAAAATGAAAAAGTTCTTAAAAAAAAAAAAAAGAAGAAGAAGAAGAAGAAGAGCATGGAGCAAAGTACTTCAGGTCTTACAAGAAAACAAATTCCAGCCTAGACTGATATACACTGCAAAACTCTCAAGTTTAATGGAGAAGTGAAATGCTGCCAGGACAAAGAACAAACAAAGAAATTTCATGAGAAAAAAAACAGCCCTACCCAAACTACTAAAACATGTTTTAGAGATGAATCAAAATGACCACAACTCCATGAATGAGAATGGAAACAATCCACTGACTAGGGCAAAGAATTAAACACAGGAGAAAAAGAGGTATACAAAAGCAGTCTTTCAATTATTCTTTTGTGTGCAGCATCAGAATATTTCCATCAGCATATTCTACAAATGGACTTCTCCTGCATCCCATGAGTAATGCTTTTGTCCAGGTCTACTGGGTGGATATCAAGGAAATAACAGTGACTCAGTACCACAGATGACATCAGGCCACCAGTAAACATCATGGGCACTGTCCATGTCCACAACGTACTAGAATTTTGAGTGATATCTATCCCCAAACTGTTAAAAGTACTGGTGAGATATTTGCCATTCCAGTTTTTATGTTATGTTTTATTCTTAGTAATTTTTTACTATCATGAAAATTTTTCTTAGTTGATATTTATGTATATATTAACCTATTCAAATACTATGTGAGGGCTGGGAAGATAGGTCAGTAGAATAAGTGCTTGCCTGGCAAGCACAGGGTCCTGAGTTCAATCCCCAGTACCAAACAAAAATATACTATGTGAGTACACTGAATTGATCATAGATTTGTACATATGATACACAACATTCCGGCCTCTCAGTTGGACTCACGATTTAATTTTAACTTTGAAATATTTAATTTTTAATTAATATTTAATTAATTTTCTGAATATTATTTAACTTCAATTTTTGTTTTATGATTTATAATGTATCTTTGACTTAAAATCTATCTATAAGACATGGTGGGATATTTTCTCTTAGTATTAGAAACTTTAAAAAGTATATTTCCATTTTCCATAGACGTTATCTGTTTCTTTTTTTTTTCTTTAGGAGCAAGCAAGAGACACTTTTATTCTTTCTTCTCTCTTTAAATTCTGTATATTACTACTTCCTTGTCTTTCACACACACACACACACACACACACACACACACACACATATACACACACACATAAGTAGGAGTGACATAAGGTTAATATTGTTTAGTAGAAATCTTCAATGACCTTTTAAATGGGTTCACCTAATGTAATTATATATATATATATATATACATACATATATATATATATATATATATATATATATATATATATATGGTTCTGCATAACTGCCATTTTATCTTTATTGTTTATCCAGGACCATACAATAACTTCTCTTGCTTCTGGATTGTGACCTTCATTATTTTCTATACAATACATCTGGAGATGTTAGAATATTTCAAGTTTATATAACTGGAAAATAATTTACTTTTAATTTTCAAAGGTATGTTTGCTAAGCATAAAATTCAATAAGGACAGATTATTTTTCCTTTTAGTATTTTGAATTAGTCTAGTTTCCTACCCATTTGCTCCTTTTTTTTTCTAATGTGGAATGAGATGTTTAATTTTGTTCCTGCATAGCTAATACTTTTGTATGTATATGCTTTAATGAATGTTTTCTTTATGATTAATTTTCAACGATTTCATTTTTATGCATCTTGGTATGATTTTACTCATATTTCTTGTACAAAAGTTTCATTTTTCTTGGAAATGTGGTAGTGGTATAATTTCAACTAAATTTAGAAATTTTAAATCTTTAGATATTTATTGCCTACCCCTTTCTATTTTGATAATTCTAATTATATGAGCATAAGTTTCTTAATTTTTGTACAGAATGAACTATTGCATAATCGACCTGTAAACTCTTCTTCATTTTTATTTTAGATAATTTTTATTGTTATATTCATTTAAGTTTGTAACTTATTTACAATGTGCAATCTATTATTAATCTCATTAGGTACTCATTTGAGAAATATTTCTCTAAAACTCAGTTTGTCTTTATCTTATATCTTTCACATTTCAGTGTTTGTCTGTAATTTTTAATACACTATAAAATTATTTTCAGTAAAGTTAATGAAAAAAATTTAAAAAGTTAGTAAAATGAAAAAAGAAAAAGCAGGTATTTCCAGATATTCATGTAATGAATTATCCCCTGCAAACAAATAAACATTGTTCTACCATTACTTCCAAGTTTTACTGACTCATAAGGAGTCTCATAAGTTTACTTTGAAGCAGATTTACTGAATTCTAATATTTCAGTATTATCAAACGACTTAGTTAGTATAATTTCTTTTTCTAATGTGAATAGCAGTTAAATTATAGGTATATTTTATGAGGTCCAAGTTGTCCAACACTGTATTATCATTTTCACTTCTGAAGTTGTCATTTTTTGGTGTGATGGTAAAAAGAAAATAAATAGTAACAACAAGTCAAGGGGAAAAAGTTGTTCTACTTAAAATAACCCACATGTTAAGAACTAGAATGTAAGCCAAGGCCCACAGTTCTCAGGGAAAAAGCCTGCCAGGATGAGCTCCCAGACAACACAGGCCGAGAGTGAGTTCCTTTTGCTTCAGAGCCAGTAGCACTGACTCTCTCAAGTTTTGTGTCTTGAGCTCCTCTGACAAATATTTTCACTGGATCTACAAAGTCAGTGGCTTGGAAGAGTCACAATCAGCTTCTTAAGCCAGCATTCAGCCTCCTTTTGTGTGAAGCCCCGAATAACAACTGTTTTGGATTTCCAGGCTATTTGCTTCCCATCATAGTCACTCACCTGTGCCACTGTAAAACAAAAGCAGCAGTATACAATGCATGATGAAATAAACATGGTTGTTTTGCAGAATTTCATTTAGATTTAGAGACTAGAATTTAAATTTCTCATACAACCTTCACTTGTCATAAAATTAATTTTCTTCTGATCTATTTTCAATTGTTTAAAAATATAAAAATCAGAGGTCCAGGCCTATAAACCCAGCATTTGGGAGGCTTAGGTGGGAGAATAATAGTGAGTTTGGGGCCACCCTGGACTACATAGAGAGTACAAGGCCAGCCCAAACCACACAGGGAAACCTTGTCTAAATAAATACATACGTACGTACATAAATACATATATACATACATATGTAAATTATTTGCTCAAAGCAGCAAAATAGGTGGTGGACAAGAGCTAACTGCAGGAGGAGACTGCATCTCCATAAACAAAGAAACGAAAAAACAAACATTCTTAGCTCAAAATACCATCAACACAGGTGTTGGGTAACATCTGGTCCCTGAGCCATAGTTTACAGATCATTGGCTTAAGTGACAGCCTACAAGTTGATGCTGGTTGAGATATGAGGCTATTGTGATTCTTTGATGTTCTAGTCTCATCCTCATGATATATCTAATAAAGTCTGTTTTCAATCCCACTGCCACTGAACTTGTCTGACAGTGCTCACTAAAATGAATTGTATATCTCAACTACAGTGTTCTCTGTGGGCTGCTCAGTCTCTGAATCTTCTTGATTACAACAAGCTGTCTTCATAGAAGTCATGTAGATGATAGCTTAGATTACTTAAAAAAAATACTGAAACCAACTTTGTGGAACATTAACATGAGAAGACAGGTGAAATTTCCAATTCTCATATTTCTAGAAGGAGGCTATAAAAGTTTCCATAGAAACAAAATACAAAAATTTTCATATGTGCATGGATCATGTTTTTATTACTATATTAAAATGTAAATACAAGCAAATTATACCTTATAAAATTATATATGCCATTTTTGTCCTGTCCACAGACATACAGAATACATCTTCAAAATGTCAAATAGGATTAACTAGGCTCTTAATTTGAACTATAAAGTGTGTACTTCCTATAATGATAGCTATGAATAGTTCCAATAAAGAAGTTATAATCATAGCAAGGTTATACTCTCATTGCTAAAAAACTATTTCATTTTCTTTTTTATGGTCCTAATAAAAATGATGGAAAACTCATTATTTTTATTATAAATGTTTTTATTTATATTTCATCTTATACTAGACTGATTTAGGGAGGCATATGAATGTATGTTGCATTTGTGGTTTGTATGTTTACACAAGTCTGTGTAGTACTAAATTTAGAAATGCAAAAAAGTAAAATATTAAGCACAAGCCTAAAATGAGAACAGTACTAAATACTATATATGTAAAGTAATTCTCACACAGACATTTCAGTAAATCAGGACCCAAAATTGGTAACTTTCTAGAAATAAGGTTAAAAAATAAAACTAAAGTAAATAAAAATAAAACAAGCTATCCCTGCTCAACTATATTGTTCATGGCTCACACAAGAAATAAACAGAGGAATTATGCAGGAGAAATACAATTTTTAGTTCCTCATTGACAAGACACTGGTCTTAGTTTTATTTAGGACAGATGAGAAATCTGAGAAAATAGTCAACATCACAGTTTTACAATCCCATAGCTTTCATTCATATGGTATTATGTGCTTTTAATTTCTTATTTTTTACAGGAATTAATGGAAATTTAAGTGGGTCTGTTGCAGGCAGCTGAATTAGATAGAAATATTATAGGCAATCAGATAGGGCCAGGCCCTCAAAGACAATATAGAAAGCAACTTGACTATGCAGCTTTGCAAGGGACAGGTACCTGTGGGCCAGACCTTAAAACAAAAGAGTAAAGAAATGCAGCTGCCCACTCACTTAAAGTTAAGTATCAGGGATTGATATCCTAAATGAGTATAATTACCCGAAAAGAGCCTAAAGGAACCAGAAACTCAACCTCCAACAGAAAGAACCCTTATTCCGTATTCATGCCCGATTGCTAAAACTTGCTTCCCAATTTAATCAATTTTACCTGAACAGTGATGCTTGTAATCTCATTGGTGTACCATGTCTTTGTCCCACCTCATGACCACCTAAGCAAGTTCCCCTGGTTTCACCTTAGGTCTGCCTTATCACATGATTTTGCCCTATAAGATCCCTAAAAAAAGACAATTTCAGGGGCAACCCACTGGGGCCCCCCTTCTGTTGTCCTCTTGCACAGAAGCTTTCTTTCCCAATAAAGTTTCTATTCTAAACCTCGGTCTCGTTCCTAAAATTCATTCTTCAGTTTTAGAGAACACGAACTCGTCCAAGTGTTTTCAGGTTAAAAGATCAGTTTATCTTACTGGATCAGGTCCAGATGCTTTTTTTATTTCTACCAAAGCTAACATTAAATGCCTTAACCCAGAAATGCTTAACACTATTACAATTGAGATTCAGCAGTTATTAAAATATTGTCCTTCTTGAACGTATACTCATGAGCGAAATCTCCCTAGCGTAAGGACTCAAAAGAATAAATAAATAAATAAATAAATAAGCAGACAAACAAACAAACAAACAAACAAATAAATAAATAAATAAATAAAATTTAGGTGGTACCAGCAATCAACCTCAGGACCTTGCATTTTCTGCATTCTCAACCCCTATAATTTTTTTTTACAAGAGTGACTTGAATACAAAATGCATTTGGAAGAGTTAAAAAAATTAATGTTTATTGAAAGTATTAATGTTTAATTGTTTGACCAATCTTACATACCTATATCTATTAATGTAAACAGGTTTGATGATGAAACTAGGTAATGCAGCCATTGTTAAATTTTAATTGTTTTAAAATTCTGTACTATATATTCTCTTACTTGTTACTGTTTTTTTCTCTCTTTGTTTCCGCTATTTTTACTCTTTAAAATAAAAAAAAAGGATACTGAGCCGGGCGTGGTAGCTCACACCTGTAATCCCAGCACTCAGGAGGCTGAGGCAGGAGGATCTGTGCGAGTTCGAGACCAGCCTGGGCTACAAAAGTGAGTTCAAGGCCAGCCTCAACTGCATAGCGAGACCCTGTCTCAAAAAAAAAAAAAAAAAAAAAAAAAAAAGAATACTAAAAAAAAATGTCCTTCACATTTCACATTATTATTTAAATATATTACTGATCTGTACTGTATGCAAATATCTTTCTGTTGACCACAATGTCAGATAATTTGGAACAGTTTACAAGGTATGTTTCTGCTAATTATTTGAAATAAAACAAATATTAAACCCACAAGGAAGCAGTACTTTATTATTTGTTACTAAGCTAGTTTTAAAACCCATAGACTCTGGTGGACTATAAAGTGAGAATATGCCAGGTTAGGCATATACTAAAATCCTTGGTTGCTGTTTTCCTAGTAAGTACTGTAAACCATAACCAACAATCCCTAAAATAATCTAAAAATTCCTGTCTATGATGGATCAATTTAGCAATGGAGGGCAATTGAAAAATATATAGTGTTAATGATTGCATAACTGCTCCCAAAAGTGAGTTTATTAATTTAGCAAAGTTCCTGCCATAATTACTAACTTGTAATGCTACATCAAGGAGAAAAACCAAAACCATATCCAGGATTTGGAGGCCAATTTATTTGCCTCAGTGGGCACTGATTGGGATCATCCTCACAATATTTGGCCCTGAAGTCTGGTAGCTTAGGGCTTATATAAGATAGGCAAGAAGGAAGTACAGAGGCAGAATGCTTTGTCAGTCAGGGATTAATTTGTACAATGTGCATTACAGTGACCAGCCATTTCTAAGAAACAAAAACAATCAGAACTGGAACAGGAACTATTACCTGGGCAACTAAAACATCTGAAGTATACTTAAGCTTGCAAACCTATGTATTTTAACAACATACGTATACTATACTGCACTGTAAAATCCCACGATATAGCAAAAAATCCACAATAAATAATTCAAAGTAGTACTTTTTGAAAACCTGAAAAACAATGAGTCCACGAAAGTTGACCCATGAAATAGTAATGGACTACTGTATTTGTTCTTCCTTACTAATCAAATCCCAATAGAAATATGGCTACTCAGAACATGGAATAGTATCATATGTCCATAAGAATCACCATAAGACTAGGTTTTGACCAATTAAATCTTTCTGCTTATGCCTAAAATCCTGAAGCACCTTTTCTAGTTAGACTATATATGCATTAGTTGGAGCTTAGACAACTTTATTAGGTCATGACTGGGAGTACATATGTCATTCTGGTAGGACAGCCTGATAACAGAAGCCCAGGTACCCATTCACTTTGTGAGCTTTCTTGTTAGTCCCAAACTGCAAACACAATGAAATCCCATCTCGAGTAGTTTCCTGTCATTTGGGAGGGTTTCTTAATCACTTAATAATCAAGATAATTTTAAAGTACAAATAATAAATATAATAGTAATGAATCAGGAGACCAAGTTCCAGGGGTGAATCACCTTACAACAAGCTCTCCTAAAGGATCATCCAACATTTGGCCACTTTTTATTTGCTTTATTTTTGAGAAAGGAGAAACTGTCTAGAGCCACACATAAAATATGTAATGTTTTTGATGTATATAAGTACTTTCTTTCAATATTATGTTTTCTTATAACATTTTTAAAAATGAAGGGGGTCAAACCATAGGGTAAGACTATAAATGACTTTCATTTCCTTGCTTCATAAGTAAAGATGCCTGGACTCTGGTAACAAATAGCTTTGGTTTAGTCCTGAATGTATTCTCATTAACTAGGTTACTCTAAGAAACTAACCCAGGCTTCCTAGGTCTACATTTCCCCACTAACAAGTAGGATAGTGATAAGACCTCATATAGGTTCTTCTTAGGATTAAACACAATAGTGCAGAGCTACTGGGGCCTTCTAGACATACATCAAATACTCAACAGATGCTACTGTCATTATTTCTTCCTTTCACAGTAATGATTAATTTTTAAAATTAGTACATTCATTAATTTGTGTTTGATGTGGGTCCAAAAAAAAAATCCTTCAAGATGTTTCATATGTATCTGAAAGGATCAAAAAGAGCAAAGGAGCCAGTCTCTCTGCCCTTATCAATCCTGCTCCACACCAGAGGAGTCTGCATTTGGCTTTCTATGCAGAAAGGAATCCAGCTGGAAAAACAACTGTAGAGATACTGGACTCTGCATGTAAGAAGCTCTGAGATAAGCCGGGCGTGGTGGCTCATGCCTGTAATCCCAGCACTCGGGAGGCTGAGGCAGGAGGATCGGTGCGAGTTCGAGACCAGCCTGGGCTACAAAAGTGAGCTCAAGGCCACCAGCCTCAACTGCGTAGTGAGACCCTGTCTCAAAAAGACAAAAAAAAAAAAAAAAAAAAAAAAAAAAAAAAAAAAAAAAAAAAAAAAAAAAGAAGCTCTGAGATAGGTAGCTGTGTATTGTTAATCACAGTTTACACAGTTCATTGCAAAGATTAAGAACACTCTGAAGCCCAAATCTAGTTTTGCTGTTGAGTCCAACAATATGAACCTAAGTCCTAAAAGATGGCTTCAGTGAACTGTATAACTTGAAAGACTGATTTAAAAGATCTTGGATATATTAATTTATTATGTTTGGCCTTCTTTTCAGTAGGAACGATGAGATACTGGTATCAAGGTAATTTGAAGACCAAGGAGGGTTAGCTCTGTTTAGCTAAGGAGCACTTCCAGTTTCAGGGATCATGATGTGACAGAGCCAGGAGGAAGAACTAGAGAGTAAACAGCTGCACAGTCAAGCACTCAGACCTCAGGTTTGCCCACCACCAACACGGAGGGAAGGCTTGGCCTCTGTAACCTTTCCTTCCATTTAATGAAAGCCACAGTTACCTTAAAAGTATATCCTCATAGAGTTGCTGATAACTACCAAAAAAAGAAACTTTTATTGGAAGCATGCTGTGTTTGTTATATGAACAAAAGTCAGGGAATGTTCTTATTCCTGCTGTATATTCTCTCTGAATTTCATTACATGTTTCCAGACAGGGTTTCAGGGCACAAAACCTGATGTTAGAATACAGAATTTCAGCTAGTCAAGAGGAGTATGTCCAAGAGGTCTACTGTGAAACATGGTTAACCATGTAGCATATTCTTGAAAAGCAATGAGAACGGATTTTAAGTGTTTTTAGCACTAAAAAATCAACGTGAGGTAATATATGTGGTAATTAGCTCAATTTTATCATTCTAATAGCCCACCAACATGCTGTATATGATAAATACACTTTTTCTCAATTAAAAATGGCCATATATTTTATACAAGTAGAGTGGTATTAGTAATAATGATAATATTTCTCAGGACATATAGTCATCTGTATTAGCTTAGTCATCTATTTGACTATCATGAACTCAATGTGCAGGTGTTCTGGGAGGAAAGATTCTATCTCTAATATTTACTGACTCACTCATTCCTGTCACATGCAAACAATCTAATTTTAAAGAATTTTATTCCCTTACTTTGTAGAGAACAGATAGCAGTCCTCCCTGTCTATCATTCTCAAAGATTATTCACTAAATAATATTAATCCTTAAAAATATAACTTTTATAGATTTTAACACATCAACACAATTGAACCAGAGTAGTAAAATAAGCACCTGTGTAAGCCAAGGAGACAGTGTGAAAAAGGTACAGCACTGTCATTAAGAACAGTCTTTGGAGTCAGAAAGACTTGAGTTAATTCCTAGTTCTAAATGTACTGCCCCTGGGCAAAAATGGTACCTGTCTGTTTCCTCATCTATAGAATGGGTATAATAATATAAACAAAGGCTGTTATGAAGATTAAACATACACGATGTTTTAGGATGGTAGGTGTCACATAGTATCCTTGAAACAAATGACTGCAATTACTCTTTTAGTCTGTACTGACTCACAATCAGCTTTAAACAAAGTGCTAAGTACTTCTTATTTGCTTTTATAGTTTCAAAAAAGACATTATCTGCCACCTTCAGATAAAATGTTGCAATTAGAATTGAATGATACCTGGATGGTATTTTGGGTTCTCCTAAGACTAGTTCTGTCATCTTAAATTACTATTCTAAAATTTTCAGAAACCATCCACCCACATAAGCCACACATTGTGTACTGCTGGAAGAAGTTTAGTCCAGAGGGACGTACATAGTGTTGCTTTGTTAAACACATACATGTGTTTGTATTTCTCAATCTGCATCCTTCCTACAGTCTAATCCACCAATCTCAGGTCTCCTGACTTGTGCCTGCATCTATAAAAACATACTTTATGATCTTTTCCATATCTTCAAAAAAGAGGAGACCCAAGAGAGTGTTCTTAGGAAATTTCTTTCTTTTCTTTCTTTCTTTCTCTCTCTCTCTCTCTCTCTCTCTCTCTCTCTCTCTCTCTCTCTCTCTCTTTTTCTTTCTTTCTTTTCCTTTTTCTAGTACTGGGGATTGAACTCAGGGCCCTGCACTTGCCAGGCAAGTGCTTATTCTGCTGAGCTATATCCCCAGTCCCATAGGAAATTTCTTAGTAAAGTTCCATGAAACATTCACTTTAACAGATCAGGACAGAAAACATGGCAGGACACCTATTTTCATGGAGCATCTCTGAAGACCTGTGTGACAGCTACTCAGCTCATCTAGTCCTTGAGCATGTAAATCCATCAGACATGCTTATGAATCTCAGTGCTGATTTGGAGGCTGAAAACATGCTATTTCTCCTGAATGTATCCATTTATTCTTTTTATTTTGAAGCAATGACATTTTGAGACAAAGCAGCCTAGCAGAAGAGCAAAATAGTAGAATAACAAAAGTCTATTAGTTACAGCTACACCTGACCAATCAATTAGCCCCTCAATATGTTACACTAGGACAAACACAACTTCTGCAATATAGCAAATGTTGTAATCATTCTTTAAAGAACAGTGATGATGTAACTGGAGTGCTATACTGTCAGTCACGGATCACTTTTGACACAGTGCAGAAGTAAGGTTACATGCTCAACTTTAGAAAATTAAGTAAGGCACCTAGTAGTCTTGAAATATTTTGAAAGCTCACAAATGAAAGTAAAATTGTATGCCTGCCTTTTCCCACCAGCAACTATGTATGCAGTTTCATGTCAATCTACTATTTGTTTTTTCAATGTGTGTTTGTATTTCCTAATTCTCTTTTATAGTGTAAACTTTCCAAAGACTCCATATCTACCTCTCACACAGAGTAGACAGTGAGAAAAAGGATGAAAGTTTTAAAACCACACAAGTCAGGTTCAGATTCTGGTACCAACATTTAGTAAGCTTAGCCAATCTCAGCCATAGTTACTTTATCTTTTAAAAGGAGTAATAACAGTTAACACTTCTGAAATTATTACCAAACTTCCAATAAAATAACACTTTATAAGATTCCACACAATGTGAGTCTACACAGGACCTACTATGCAGAAAGAACTCACTTGGAGCTGCTGTATGGATAAGGGCTGACGGTGTCAGAAAGAGAAATGAGTATGTACTCAACATATGCAGCACAGTCATGCAGCCACTCTTGGCCTCTTCCTCAGGGGAGTAACTAAGAACACTAGACGTTCATTTTAAGGCATACATTATTATATCATTTTACACTGAGATTTTCCATAAACAAAAATAATTTTTGAGAAATAGAAGAGCAGACTACCTGTTTGACACAGACCTCTGAAATAAAGCATCCTCCCTTCAGTTTCTATACCTTCCTTCAGAATGCCCTCACTGCCTTACTCACCACTATGTTGCATAAATGATACTTTTCTTCTCTGGAGGGACAGGTGACTAAGGAGAGAGCACCTCTCATTAGTATGTAATTATTCCAATTTAAATAAAACAAAGGGTGACTTCTTTTAGAGCTGGAACAGTTTCTTTCATGCGTTACTTTCCTACAAGTTCCTGTGGTTTCTATATCCACACCATTATCCGTTCTTCTCAGACTTTATAGAGACTAAAAATTACCTTGTATAAATGTTTTGAGTAAGATTGTCATGTCTCATCCAGAGACACTGGACATCCTGGGATGCAAGCAGGATCTCTCTACTTTTAATAAGGACTCATTGACTCTAATGTGGGTATTTTGTTTTATTTGAATATTCATTTTCCTTTATTTAAATATTATAGACATTAAATCAAATATATAGAGTCCTTCAAATCTAATACAGACTAGGAATATATTAACATACTATAATTGACCCTGGTGGAGACTTTATAGAAGGACTATCTCGCATGGTCATAGTCTTAAAAATAATGATGAACAAGAAATTAGAACACAAAGCGTTTATAAAGAGAACTATTACAAAGGGCAAAGAGCCTTGAGAAATCTGACTAACTTCCAATATCACGGAGCAGTGTCAAACTTCCATTGAAAAGCATGTCAAATTTCTGTCAGTGACAGAACCTGTTTTCCCTACTAGAGAAAGACCACAGATTGCCTTGGAAGTTTTATGTTTTTCAAACACTTTTCTCTCAAATTATAAATTCACAAAGAATAATACGTCAATATGTCAAAGAATGGAAATTTCAATCTGAAGATAAGATTCTGAGTGCAAATTAACACCAAATCCCTGTTAGTAATTTCTAATTTGGAAAGAGAACAACAGGGGCTGGGGAGATAGCTCTGTGGCATAAGTGCCTGACTGGCAAGTGCGAAGTTGTGAGTTTGAACGCCAGTCCGGCCAAAAAAAAAAAAGAGAGAGAGAGAACAACAGAGAAGTTATTTTGTAGGTAGGCATTTCACTAGGTTTAGTTTTAAAATCTGGCTGTGATAATTCAGCTGTAAAATTCTTTTGAATTAGTTTTTATTTTTTCAGAATATTTATACTTTTTACATTTTAAACTATTTTCCAACAGAAATAAGTATAATTTTGAATTGTACATTTTAAAATTTCTATTTTTGTCATATATGCTATCTGAAATAATATCTTATTAGATATAATCCAAGTTAAAAACATTCTAGTGTTCTTGAAACAAAGTAAAAGGCAGCTGCCACAGCACCATATACTATACCTTCACTCACTGAGCAAAAGCTCCCCTGAGCAAACACTGGGGTGAACAGGAGAGGAGGAAACCGCAACATAGAACTGTAGTCTATCTCTTCACATGATGTGAAATATCTCAAAGCTATTTTTCTATGTTGTATAGTAGATACACAAATTGGAAGTCTGTGCATTCCTTATTGTAGTTTATGCCCCTATCATCAAGTGATTTTCTAGTAGAAAGGAGAAGGAAACTTACGGATACATTGCTGACCAGCAAGGAAGAGCCCTGTGGAGATCAGAGACTGCAGTCAAGTGGCTCCCTCAGCTCCATTGGTGACTACAGGCTAGAACGAGGTGAAGAAAGAAGTCACTGGTGATCCAAGCAGAACCAGCCTGACGAGTTTTGGCTAGGACCGGAGAGAGTTTGTGTGTTTAGCAGAACAAAGACAAATTTTATAGGGCTCAAGAGCAAAAATAACTTATAAATACTTTCTAGGAATAGAACTTGAAAACTATTTTAAAAAATAGCATAGGGCAGATTTTTTCGAAGGGTCAGGTGTTTAAATCTAGATAGAACTTTTAAAGTCATCCACTCATCTCTTATTTCCAGGGAATAAACTAAGGTTTAATTAAGTGAAGCAGCTTAGTCAAAATCACATCATTAACCATCATATGAAGACCAACACCAATAAAACTAATCTGACATGGTTTCTACTGTGTCATGCATATATAATCAAGTTTTCCTTTGGTATTAAGTGCAAATAAGCTTTTGAAAATATAATAGAGACTAGAAATGTATTTGCATCTTAAAACTGAGTGTCATCTTTCTCACAAAAAGTCATTTACAAAAAAAGTCATTTACAAATACTAACGTATCAGATTTATCAGCTAGCTTGTTTTACTTACAGAAAGTAAATCATATATAACTTTAAAAACATTTTCACATACTGCTTACAAACATCTGTGTGTTGTATCAAACAAATATTTAAATTGCCCTTTTTAAATTCCCATAAACCAGATTAAGTGCTTCTAATATGTATTTTTAGGATATCATAACATTTACCATTATACTAAGATTTTTATTTGTTTCACTTTAGTAAGCTTTGAATACTTGACAGTAATTCTGTTACTAGTATAAATGAGTTTTAAAATAAATATGTGTAAAGGAAAGAGTATGTATATGATAGGTCCTAAAAATATCAGCATAAAGAAAAAAATAAATCCTGTTAATTCCACTACCTAGTTATGTAGCTTCTGGACCACTTGAATAGGTACAGAAACAGATTCAGGATAAAATGTGAGATTAGGCAGGCACATTTGGAATTATGATTTGCAATTAATTGGAATTACTCTTAGCATTTACTAAATCCCTGGACTGCAACTGGGACTAGAGATATATAAAGTTTATAATAGAGTTAACCCTGAGGGATAGTGTGCATAATTGTTTACTCAAAGTCATTCACTATACCATGTAAGATTTCTACCTACTCACTTGGGAAGTGCAATCTAGACCAAAAAAAAAAAAAAAAAAAAAAAGAGGCAATATTAACATATTAAAATTTGAGGCTTTTGAAATTAACTTGCTTTTATACATTCTTTAAAAATAAAATATTTATAAATGTCAAGTTAAGATGGCTTAATAATAATACATTGTATTGATATTTACATTCTATTAAAATGCTAATTATTATCTTGCTGTTAAAGACAAACAGGTTCCTTTTCAGGGTAACTTTGCAATAAGACTCATCAACTTATTTTAACAAAGCACATAGCTTTTTGGCTTTTCTTTCACAAAATAAAGATTTTGAAGTAAATAAACTTTTGATATATCTCTAAAGTCTTACATACACAGATTTATGTATAGCTAGTAATATGGATGCTGAAAATAGGACAGTTTACTTGAATTGTTTTAAGAGTCCTGTAAAAATACGATATTTCTTCTAGAAAGTCAGAAAAACAGAAAATAAGAGTATTTAAATAGAGAAATGTGTATCACCTCAAATATAATGAAATAATAAATATTTCTCTTTTTTACCTTGATGGTGTTTATTCAGGTTTCTGAAAGTCTTAGGCTTAATACAAATATAATGATGCACAGAATAAAAACTAGAGACAAGATTTTAGAATTAACTAACACTAATAATGCTGAAACAATCCTTTTAGTTTTTAGCGTATGGGGAAATACAATATAGACTAACTAATGTTATTAAATCAGTAACTGAACAAACATAAAACTTTTGCGTGGTTTTTTTTTGGGGGGGGAAATACCAGGGATTGAACTCAGTACCTTACTTTTACCAGGCAGGTGCCTATGCTGCGGAGCTGTCATCCTGTCCCCAACATAAAATTTTTGGAGCCATTTTAATTTTCAGATTTTTGCAATTAATCTAATGAACACTCCTAAGATAACCAATTTCATGTTGGAGAATTAACTTGCAGTCTCATGAGCAGACTCTTTCTGGGACATGATGTAAATTTATTTATCCTTACTGTTCTCTCCACAATAGATTCTTCCAAAGTATACAATAAGTTGATAAAGTAAGGATCACATTCAAGAAAAAGTAAAAGTCCAAATATGTTCTACATCTTGTTTAGGACAGTTGCTCTGGTAAAGGTGTAAATTTGGTTTTGAACTTTCTAACATCAGTTATAGAACTCTCATGGGTACAAAGGAAGACATTAAGCAAATATTCTTTCTACCACTAAGTTGATGAAGAAATTTCTTATATAAGAGTAACACTTAGCAATGCAATGTGCTATCAGCAATACATTTACTAAAAACCGTAAGGGAATTTATACAATTATTTCTTATAATAAATGCAAAATTACTGTCAAACGTAACTGAATTTGAAGTTGCTGACAGCTTTTTCAAGGAGATACATTTAAGTGCACATTTCTCCTGGCTTTGCTTGACTCAAAGGTACAATGTTTCTTAGATTAATTTCTTTTCTTTCTTTCTTTTTCTTTTTTCTTCTCTGTTTTTATTTTATGGAAGGGTCTACAGGGTGCTCGGGGTCTCACTACTAGATCGTACTTGTAGTGATCTGCCGTTTAGTCTCCCAAGAGCTGGGATTACAGGCGCGCACCACCATGCCTAGTCTCAATTGCCATCTCAACGTGCCCCATGGTGCCGCCAGCACAGCAGGCACAGGGATCAGACCCCTAACCCCTGCACCTGCTTGCAGGTGCTTTAATCCACTGAGCTGTTTAGCTGGCCCTCTTAGATTAAGTTCTTAAAATATTTGCTCCATCAGAAAAGCTTTCTAAGAACAGAATAAATTAGGGAAATAATACGAGTTCTTACACGAGGAAAAGTTCTCAGGGTTGAAGTTATATGTTGTCAGTTAAGAGATCAGTTTATTTGGTTAAATAAAAAATGTACTTCAAAGCATCTAGTTTGTCAAAACTGAGAAACTAGAAGAAATTTTACAATTAAAGTAAAATCCTATGGCCGGCCAAATAACTCAGCAGATTAAAGCACCTATTTAGGCAGACACAAGGGCCAGAGGTCAATCACTATGAGACTGATCTGTGTAGTGAGACCCTGTAGACCTTGTACTAAAAAATAAAAAGTAAAAGTAAAAAAAGAAAGTAAAAAGCTATGAAATTGTGATTTCAGATTTGTGCCTTTTGCCACCTCAGTGGTGGTTGGTATAACTGTAGTACTGTTGGTAGGACTTTTTGTTTTGTTTTGTTTTGTGTTGTTACTTGTATAGGCTATCTCAATAAGAGTGTTACAGAAAAACAAAGAGAGAAGGATGGCAGAGTGTGCACACTGCATTCCTCCTCAGCTAACACTGGCCTCGTTCTGTCTGCCCTTCTCAATTTTCAGTCTGTAGACTGCTTCCATGTACTTGTGCTTATCTCTGATTGCTGGCACCCAGCCTCCTGGACAAAAATTAAACTAAACTATTGGGAATATTTTGGTAGTGTGCCAGATTTGGCGAACAAAGTCATGTTGTAGTATATCGTCTAGTGATGGCTTTTAGTATTCTCTTCATAGAGTAGCTTAGAAGATGCCAGAATCTGACTGGAGTGCCTGCAAATTTCCTTGTGGACAAGGACTTGATTGCAGAAAATAATGGAAAACAGGGTTAACACCTTTATCTCTGAATACTGAAGAAGATAAATTTACAGATGTTAGCCTCTATTTTATGTTACTGGATTGATTCTTTATATAAATAATTATGATGTAAACATTTAATATGAAAAGAGCTCAGCAATCTTTAATGGTTAATCTTAGTATTACCACAATATTGCATTCTGCAAATGATATTGCATCAAATACCAATTTTTAATAAGTAAAAGCAGTAAAATATGCAGTTTCTTTCATTGTGATTTGGAATTTCAATCTTTATTGAATGAGCCCACTTTTAGGACTAGCTTTTCTATTAATAAAATAATAATTTCATTTTGAGCTGATGAGGATTGTATTCATATTTAAAACTACTTACCCTCTGGCCATACCATTTGATCATTAACCTAAGTATTTCCACTCTTAATAAATTCTATAGTTTATTATAGAAGATGAAAATATATAAAACAAGCCTATGCAATTCTTAAGAAGAAAGATAAATGTAGTATTGGTAAAATGTCTATGTTCACAGAAGACAGTTTAGAATAGTAGACTGGCATTGCAACCTGGGAAGCCTCTAGCCAAGTCAGAACATAGATTTTAGTATGAATTTGACTGGTTACTTCTCATTCTTTGAAAGGAGAGCACTCTCAGAATGAAAGCTCAAAATAGAATAATTATAGAATGATAATCCTATATTTGGTTTTTATTCTTTGTAATATTAACTCAAAATGGAGTGCTCATTTTAATTGCCCCAAAAAACTCTAAATTTTTGTTTTATTTTATAAATAGAACACTTTAAAACTAGTTTAAGCTGTCAACTTTAACTGGAATTTCTCCTATGACTTTGTATGTTAAATGTGTCTCAAATCTGTGTGCTGTGGCATATATGTCTTTGAGTTTTGGTAAGCAAGGTCCAGCAATTTTTCATCTAAAGGAAACAAATCCTGATTTATAGTTAACATTTCTTAAGATTAATTTCAGTTTAGCTACTATTCCTAAGCTAAGAATAAATTACATCTTAATTAAAAATTAAATATTACTGGTAGTATTTTTACTATCTGTAAATTCTTCTTCTTCTTCTTTTTTTTTTTTTTTTTTTTTTTGTCTTTTTGAGACAGCGGCTCACTATGCAATTCAGGCTGGCTTTGAGCTCACTTTTGTAGCCCAGGCTGGTCTCGAACTCTCACCAATCCTCCTGCCTCAGCCTCCTGAGTGCTGGGATTACAGGCGTGTGCCACCATGCCCTGCTCCTGTAAATTATTCTTAACCATAAAAGTTCTTCTAAAGAAAAAAAATGGTTATATTTTCTATTCCTATTTAGGCTTCTAAATCTCATTTTGTATTCCTTAAAGAAATTTAACATTCACCATAACTTTCTATTAATTTCAGTTATTGGAACTTCATCTGTCCAATTACTCAGTATTTGTAGCCATGAATCAAACTTAAAACCTTGTACTTGCCCAGCAGGCACTGTGCTACTGAGCTATATCCCTGGCCCTCATCTGTCTAATTTAAAATGTCTACTGCAAGGCTGACAGAAATACAGTCCTTTTTTTCTCTCTCAATATAAACTCTGATGGTGGCTGCTAGTAGTAGACAAGTTGGAGTGAGTTCTAGTTGTGAGATATTCCTCCTTTCTCCTCTAGTGCTACACTCTCAGTTTTTGGGTTGAGAGCATGGTAGGAAAGATAGAAGAGAGCTCACATGAGTTATGTGTCTGAGTATATGACCTGTAATGTTTGGTTCAATCCAGTTTCTATTGATAATAGATGACAATGTTGAGAACTCATGCTGATAGTGTGCTTGTGCTATGGACAATGTTCATCATTATCCTGGCCACTTTACTCACTCTTTAGGGGAAAATAAAAGATAGTTACTTTGACCTTGATACCAGTCCATGCAATGGACATGTCATTTGTTCATCATCTCAAACGACAGAGTTGCCTAGAGCCCAATAGACCTCCTGCAACACACACAGTGTTTGAATAGAAAAACATTCAAACCAAATAAATTCTTCAACTTAAATAGGTTAAAATCCAGGACTATACAACACCAGGAAGGCATGGTGAAGGTAAGCATAGGTTTCTCCTCGTTTGTTGTCCCATCCTTGTCCAAGATCCAGCCCTAATTAACCATGAGCCCACTATTTTCACCTTAGAGGAGTTCACCAGTGGTGAGGGGCATCTGAATTACTCAACAGGAAGTGCACTTAACTTCACACTTCACATTTCAGGATAAATGCTTTTACTACCACTACCTCATTCTCTAAATGGAAAATAAGAAATTTAAAATGAAACTAAACTTTCTGAAGATTAACATAGAATTTTAATAATAAAAAAGTGATTGAACCTGGATAAACTAAAATAAAATAAAAATAAATTTAAACCATAGAATTTTGAAAGATGTCTATGAAAGGTAGCTACTGCATAGAGGCCTGAGGGAAGAGAGCACAGTAATTTTTTTTTTTTTTTTTTTTTTTTTTTTACGGGAGCAACAGCAATAGCAATGCTCGACATGTGGTGGGAAGACAAGGGCCAAAGGAACTGGAAGAAGGAACAGTGGTTTCTACCTAGAAGGCCACTATAGCTCTGTGAAAGGCACACATTTATTTTCTAATACACACCTTCAAGTAAATCAACCCTTTACTTAGTGTTTCTTAGATATTTTAGCAAGATAGCCCATACTAAAGGCTGTCTTGGCTATCCTTTTACTTCTAAGAAATTATACTTTATAATTAAACAAGAGAACATTTTTAATTCAGATGTAGGATAGTGGCTTTCTTTCTTTATTGTTTACCTGCTTTAGATTCTTGGAAGACTTCCTTGAAATGGAAAAGAAATGAAATTATCCCATTAGTATTGTCTGATCATGGCATAATTAAACTGGAAATAAACAACAGGAGAAACTGTAAAAACCCCATAAACAAATGGAAATTAATATCATCCTCAGCCATCCATGAATAACAGATGAAATTAAAGAAGAAACACAACAATATCTATAATCCAACAAAAATTGAAACACAACTTACCAGAATTTATGGGATATAATGAGAGCAGTCCTCAGAGGAAAATTTATAGCAGGGAATTAACACATAAGGAAAACAAAGAGAACAACAACAAAACCATCCTAATATTGCACCTCAGACTTCTAGAGAAAGAAGAGCAAGTCAATCCCAAAGCCTGAAGAAGGAAGGAATTTATAAAGATCAGAGTTACAATTAATGCAATAGAAGTGAAGAAAACAATGTGAAGAATTAGTGAATCAAAGAGTTGGTTCTCTAAAAGATGAAATATGATTGATAAACCCCAAGCCAACCTCTTCAAAAAAAAAAAAAAAAAAAAAAAAAAAAAAAAAAAAAAAAAAAAAAAAAAAAAAAAAAAAAAAAAAAAAAAAAAAAAAAAAAAAAAAAAAAAAAAAAAAAAAAAAAAAAAAAAAAAAAAAAAAAAA